>JAVJIF010015119.1:0-118974 GCA_038442645.1 Agave tequilana
CAAGATTGTAACATAATTCAAATTTTCCAACTATTTTTCAGATTATTAAAGAGTTTTCTTGAAGAGCATGAAAGAACCTTCTAAATAGGGGTAGATTAGTCCTAAAAAAAATGGATGAATCTGAATTAATGCTAGCCTAAGTTCATGGAGAGTTGGATATACCCTGGAGATCCCCTTCTAGAAGACAGACAGCTGGAGTTGGATCAGCGCCAATGGGCACCACATAGCCGCGAAACGCAGCTTTTGCGCGCGAAAGCCGCATTTTCGCAGCAATCTTCTGGAAGCAGCCGTGGATCAAGGATACATGTCCCTCATTTCGTGCTCCCCAAGCCACTGCAGCGTATAAATACCCTATAAATTCACCCGAGAGAAAGTTAGACAGAAAACAGAGAGCAGAGTATTCTGTTGCTTGTACTGCTCTAGTTGTTCTTCTCTTGCATCATTGTAACTTAGTCTAGGTTTTTAGTTTTAGAAATTGAGTGGGAAGAGAGACTGCTATTGTAATTGATTCAAGTGACACATCAATACAAGGATTACTGATTAGGTTCAGACCTGCACACAAAAAAAATAAAATTTCAGAACTTTATAATAGAAGTGTGCAAGTACTCAATACTACCGCTATAGCGAGTGGCTATGCGGGTCGTGATCCACAAGGAGGGACTAGTAATGAAACTTTTAAGTAAGTTCATTACTTTTTGAGTTTACAAAAATATGTTAGGAATTTCTTCTCAGCTATAGAAAAAGAAAACAAAAAGGTTAAGTTAGAAGATGTGAAGAAGATAGTAAAATAAAAGATGATGATGTTGTTGTTTTATTTACAAAACAAAAGAAAAAACTAAATAAAGAGGAGAATGTTGGTTTAGAGTAGAATTCTAAACTAAGAATTAAAAGAAAACTAAAATTCTTACTTACCTCTTTCATGCTCATATACCTTGGATCCGTCGCTACGACTTACCTAGTCTCTGAAGGCGATCAAGCATGGCGTGTAGGATCTTCCCCGTTCCCGATCTACACTACGAATAAAAGAGCAAGCTAAACTAGTAAAGGAATGATTGTTCATTACCATAGACCATCAAGAGCACTTGCAATGGCGAAGCAGTCTCGAGACTATCGGATTCACTTGGATTGCAAACGCATTAGAGGAAAGAAAACAAAAATAAGAATGAAAAAGAAAAAGAAACCTTGATTTGATTAAAATAACAATGAAAGAAAAGACTTACTTACATCGGTGTCACCCTCAGTACAAGCTTGCTTTCATTCCTCCATGAAACTCTCCTCTTCTCTCAGTTACATAAATAAAATAAAAATTACATAAAAGAGAAAGAAGAACCTAGGTTAAACCTATACAAAAATCTATTCTACTCTCTGCTTGATCGTTCTTCTGTCTCTGATGTGTGAGGTATTTATAGCATAGAAATGGATAAGGAAATGAGTCGAAAGATAGGGGAGCTAGCTATTTCTGAATTTGAATTCTCTCCTTATCTCCAAACTTGATTTGATGTGGATATTCAATTCTGATCTGCAGCTTATTGGCGTGTTGATTGCGTATATACCTTATCAAATGATAGAATTAAAAACAGTGATCAATATAAGAGTTGTTTCCCTTTAAGTCTTCTTTCTGGGTCATCTTGAATCATCATATTTGAGTTTCAGCAGCGAAAGTTATGATTCAAATACTAAAATATATCCAGTCTAAATCTGAGTCAAAATTGCTTCATCTTATTCGTTGATCTTCTCTCTATCCATTTATCCCTTTAGATTTTGAATTTGGGCGCTATATTTGACGTTATTCTTGGTTGATCTTTAGCTAACCAAAATGGATTTATTTAAATCTGAATTTTATCAGTTTCCATTTGGTGTTATCTTTCTGATTTGCTTTGATCTTCAGCTGAACATTTACCCCAATTCTTAATTTGTTCTGGATGTGATGATATCCTTATAAATCTTAAGTTAATCGAATTGATTCACCAAAATCTGATTATTAACTGACTATATCTGGGATCATCCTCAGCTAACCAAATAAATCCAGTTAAATCTGATTTTAACTGGTATTTATTTAGTTTAGTCCTCTTTCTCTCCATGATTATCTTCTACAAAATAGACATTTAGGACAAAAAAATTAGAAGATGTATTACACGATAAATGTAAGACTGCAATGAAAAGAATGCAAAATATGTGTACGATCATACCCCCCACACCTATCTTTTGCTCATCCTCGAGCAAAACAACAAAACTAAACTAAAGATTATTAGACCACTTTCGTAGATCACGCGAATGCACTGAGCATATGCAACAAGCCGTTAAACCTCTATGTTTCCCCTAGAGGACGAGTTTTGTCTCGTGAGGGTTTTCAGTAGATTACACCCACAAAATCCATAAAGAAAGAGAAATAAAGTATTAGTATTTTGAAAACACATTTTGAAAGAGAAAAATATTTTTAGTATTATTGTAAGAATTAAGTAATCTATAAGTTATAGGAAATCAAACTTTTCATTCCTAAATTTAATCTTTATTCAAAAACTTGTTATCAATCAAGGCAAGTAGTCAAACTGTATTTCTCATCGAGTCTATTATTTTATCCTAAGTTATATAAACCTTTGTGACTGTAAAATTTTGACTCGGGGTTCTTTAACTCTATCTCTAATGCCTTCTTTTCTTTTCTTTTCTTTTTAATTTTTGATTATATTATTCCTTAGTTCTATTGGGCTTTCTAATCTGCCCATGTAACAAGCCTTTAATCGGTGACTTCCAAACCAAACGGTCTTAGGGCACTCGGTGAGAAAAATACCCCAAAGACTTAAAGACTCGAGCAAAAAAGGCCACAAAACTAATGATTTTATTATATGGACCACTTTTAGGCGTTAATACTTATGCTTTATGAGGCACAAATACCCAACTTAATCAGAGGATTTTTTATATAAGTGTGTGTGTGTGTGTATATATATATATATATATATATTTCTTTTCTTTTTTCTTTTTTTTATATAAGACATAAGAATCTTTACTTTTGAACCCTAAGTGTGTAAGTGTATAAAGCATGTATATTTTATCAAGATAAAAATCAAGACTAAATTACTTTTTTAAAATTTCTTCCTAACTCTAGAAATCAAACAAATAATCTTATTTTGAGCAAGTATAAGAAATCCTAATTATGATTCTCCTATTTCTTAAAATTGACTTAATTTCTTTAAAAAATATGTCAAAATATTGCTCTCTTTTCAAAAAGTTTTTTTTAAGAAAGGAAAATGTTAATTTTAATTTTAAATAAAAAGAAAATCTATGTTATATTAGAACCCTCCCCTACACCTATCTCAT
The DNA here is from genome assembly GCA_038442645.1 of Agave tequilana. Lineage (NCBI taxonomy): Eukaryota > Viridiplantae > Streptophyta > Magnoliopsida > Asparagales > Asparagaceae > Agave > Agave tequilana. Next base: position 3,316 of record JAVJIF010015119.1, read on the forward strand.
GCATTGTCCTCAATGTATGAGTGAATGCTTAAATGCATGAAAAAGAAGAAAGGGAAGGATAATGTTACCTCGAGGTGGCGGTTCCGGAGGTGGTCGGATTGGGCCAAGCATTGCTACCCAATCAAAATAATGTGGTGGTTCACGGAACTCACCTTTATTGACCTCTTTTCTATTTACATAATTACACTCCATAATATGAATAGGATTATGAAAGATCCTATGAAACTTATTCCCTTTACATGATCAGCCTTGAAAAATCATCACGGAGTCATCCTGGTCTGCACCTATGTTCAACAAAGGAATCTGAGTTGGTGGAATGGTTGACTTGGGCTCAAGAATGATAAGTTCGGGAACCAATACTAACTCAGAAAAATCAAATTTGGGTTCGAGAGTTAGTTTTGGTTCAAGAGTTGAGTCCAAATCAAAGAATTGAAATTCACATTCTTTTTCCATCAATGGAATGTGACTATCCAAAATTGGTGATTCAATTTCTAGATCTATAGATACGTGAATAAATGTTGGCTCGGGAAATGGTCAAAATTGGGTAAGGATACCGGAGTCAACATAGATTCGAAGATGAGACCTGAATCACAAGGTTGGGGATCAGGGTTACATTCACATTTAAGTTCAATCTCATTGAATGAAAAACTTGCCAATTTGTCCAAGGTTTTGAATTGGTCAAGTTCAAGTTTGTGTGATGAAATTGAATCTTGGTCAAAGTTTCAAGATTCCATGATTCTTTGTTTTCATCAATATGGCTAGATGTGTCGGGAATAGTCAAAGATTGGGTAGGGAGAGTTTTCTTATTCCTACGCATGTTTTCCAATTGACTAAGGCATACTTCTATCATATTTAAAGGATCACTTTGGAATTGAATCATGGATTCCATACTCTTTTCTAAGTCGGTATGTTCTTCTTGAAAAATAGAGTAAGGATCTTTGATTTGAAAATTTTGATGGATTTTAAGTCTTCTAGATTTGTCGCTCAAGCTCTTTTGTGGCTTCCATCCTCTTTTCCCAGTCAATTGATTCTTCTAATGGTTGTTCGGAAGAAGGAGTATATGAAGCTGGATGTTGGTAACGTGGTTAACTATATGACTCGGGGGAGTTGTATCCCCACTGACTCCGTGAAGAGTGGTGATGATTATTCCAGTCTTGTTCATAGTATTGGGACTGGGGCATATATTGATTCGGATAAGACCAATCTGACATACTTGGTTGGTTAAAATTATGATATGCCGGGTTGATAATATCCGAGTCAAAAAGTCAGGGTAAAATATGGATCACTATTTGCATATGAATAATTATAATTATAATCCATATCATCAAGATGTCAAAAACAAAAAAAATGAAAACAAGCAAACAAGCAAACAAATAAAAAGGAAAAAAATCTAACTAAGTTTGGGTAGACCTTAGACCTAGACGACTCCTAACTGGTTAAACTATCCATGGGGGGTATATTGCAGAATCTGACCACAAGTTAATCCGGCCAGGTAGGGACAAGATCGGTGGGAGGTATCTGTGCTTAAAAGCAGCAGGCCTAATTAAGCCAAACCACCAGCCTTCAGGGTTTCGCCACTCGATCCCCAACCTTTGACACCGATTTGACAAGAGTCAAATTCTAATCAACTTCCCCCTTAGGTCAGTCTCCTATTGAGTCCGAGATGTCCCTAGGGCCAACGTCTACTCAGTTTTATTTAGGCTCGGGTTAGTGAGTGAGGAGATTGTTTGTGGTCTAAGGGAGGGTAATGACTTCCCCACCTTATCTTGTTTATAGGACACGCCCTTAAATCAATTTAGTGCAATGTGTATATGTATATGAAAAGCAACACTTAAGCAATGTGACCAATTCAAAAGTGTTCCTATACTACATGCTATGCACATGTATCTTTGCTCCAACACTCTTCAATAGTAATGTAAAAGATAAATGAATTAGATACGTGCCTAAATGCAAGTCTAATCTATTTTTGACAGTTACAAACAATCACTTTACTGTTGAATTTAGTACAATGTGCAAAATAAATTAATAAGAAAATCTAACACATGCAGAAGCTATATTTTGCAGTGTGAAAGCACCTACAAAAAGATCAATTAGTAGTCCATCATAAATGCCATGAAAATACGACTTTTGCCGTGTTTGCGCGACACAATTATGGGCTCTGATGCTATGTCTTTTTGGCAGAGGCACAGAGAAGCAATATGTCAGCTGCAGCTCTTCGATTCCTGAAGTTAGCCCTTGCACACAAAACCAAAGAAGAAATGGTTAAATTGTCTAAGTAAATCAAAAAAGAAAATGAAAACTTACCGTCCCTCCCCGACAATGACGCTAAAATTTGATTGAGTTCAGACCTGCACACAGAAAAATACAGAATTTCTAAAATTTAAAATAAAAGTGTACAAGTTCTTGATACTACCGCTATAGGGAGTGGCTATGCGGGTCGTGATCCACAAGGAGGGATTAGCAATAGAGGCTTTTAAGCAAGTTCATTTTTTTTTGAGTTTACAAAAACATGGTAGGAGTTTCTTCTCAGTTTTAGAAAAAGAAAACAAAAAAGTTAAGCTAGAAAATGTGAAGAAGATGGTAAAAGAAAAGATGATGTTGTTCTTGTTTTATTTACAAAAGAAAAGAAAAAACTAAATAAAGAGAAGAATGTTAGTTTTGGAGTAGAATTCTAAACTAAGAGTTAAAAGAAAACTAAAAGTTCTTACTTACCGCTTCCGTGCTCATATACCTTGGATCCGTCACTACGACTTACCTAGTCTTTGAAGGCGATCAAGCATGGTGTGTAGGATCTTCCCTGTTTCCGATCTACACTACGAATAAAAGAGCAAGCTAAACTAGCAAAGAAATGGTGGTTCATCACCATAGGCCATCAAAGACACTTACAATGGTGAAGCAATCTCGAGACTATTAGATTCACTTGGATTGCAAACACATCAGAGGAGAGGGAAAAAAAAAAGAGTAAAGAAGAAAAGGAAATCTTGATTTGATTCAAATAGCAATGAAAGAAAAGACTTACTTATACTGGTGCCACCCTCAGTACAAGCTTGCTCTCATTCCTCCATGAAACTCTCCTCTCCTCTCAGTTACATAAAAAAATAAAATTATATAAAAGAAAACTAAAAACCTAAATTACAAACAACAGTATAAGCTAGCCTATGTTCTCTGCTTAATCGTCCCTCTGCCTCTGTTGTGTCGGGTATTTATAGGATAGAAATGGATAAGATAGAGGGAGATGGCTATTTCTGAATTTGAATCCTTTTCTTATCTCCAAACTTGATTTGATGTGGATATTCAATTCTGATCTGCAGCTTGTTGGCGTGTTTATTGCTAAATATAACTTATCAAATGATAAAATTAGAAACAGTGATCAACATTAGAGTTGTAGCCCTTTACGTCCTCTTTCTGGATTATCTTAAATCATCAGATTTAAGTTTCGGTAGCGAACGTTATGATTTAAATAATAAAATGTATCTAGTATGAACTCGAGTCTAAATTGTTTCATCTCATCTGTTGATCTTCTCTCTGTTTTGCTCCAATTTTGGGGTAGAATTGCTTCTAAATCTCTGAATTTGAGTAGATCTTCAGTGATTTAATTCATCTTTTAAAACTCCAGATTTAATTGGATAAACTTGTCCATTTATCCTCTTTCTCCATAAATTACCTTGCATACTATTAAACATTAAAATGAATTAAATAGCAGAGTTTTATTATAAAATAAATGTGAAAATGTGACATAATGTGACACTAAATATGCAATGCACATGTACAATCACACCCCCACACCTATCTTTTTCTTGTCCTCGAGCAAAACAAAAAAAAAAATCTAACACACTTTTGTAGGAATCAGGGTTGCACTTAGCATGTGTAACAAGCCGTTAAACCTCTATGTTATTCCTAGAGGACGAGTTTTATCTCGTGAGGGTTTTTAGTGGATTACACCCACAAAATCCATAAAGCAAGAGAAACAAAGTGTTAGTATTTTCGAAAAACATTTTGGAAAGGAGAAAAAATATTTGAAGTATTATTGTAAGAGTTCATGTAATCTTTAAGTTATAGGAAAATCGAATTTTTCATTCCTAAACTTAGTCTCTATTCAAATACTTGTTATCAATCAAGGTAAGGAGTAAAACTGTATTTCTCATTTAGTCTATTACTTTACCCTAAGTCATATGCATCTTTGTGACCGTGAAATTTTGACTAAGGGTTCTTTCACTCTAACTCTTATGTCTTATTTTATTTATTTATATTTTTGGTGATATTATTCCTTAGTTCTGTTAGGCTTTCTAATCTGCCTATATAACGAGCCTTTAATCGGTAACTCTCAAACTAAACGGTCTTAGGGCACCGGGTCAGAAAACACCCCAAGAACTTAAGGACTCGAGCAAACAAGGCCACACAAATAAGGATTTTATTATATGAACCGCTTTTAGACGTGAATACTTATGCTTTATGAGGCACAAATACCCAACTTAATCAGAAGATTTTTGATATATTATATATATATTTTTTCTTTTTTTCTCTTTTTTAATAAGGCATAAGAATCTTTGTTTTTAAACCATAAGTCTATAAGTGTATAAAGCATGCATATTTCATCAAGGTAAAAAATTAAAACTAAATTACTTTTCCAAATTTTCTTCCTAATCTTAGAAATCAAACAAATAATCTTATTTTGACCAAGTATAAGAAATCCTAATTATGATTCTCTTATTCTTTAAAATTAACTTAATTTCTTACAAAAAAATATTTCAAAATAGTGCTCTCTTTTCAAAAAGTTTTCTTTTAAAGAAAGAAAAATGTTAATTTTTTTATTTTAAATAAAAAGAAAACCTATGTTATGTTAGAACCCTCCCCCACACCTATCTCATGCATTGTCCTCAATGTATGAATGAATGCATAGATGCATGAAAAAGAATAAAGGGAAGAAAAATATTACCTTAAGGTGGTTGTTTCGGTGGTGGTCGGATTGGGTCAAGCATTGCTACCCAATCAAGATAATGTGGTGGTTCACAGAACCCACCTTTATTGACCTCTTTTCTATTTACATAATTACAATTCTCAATATGAATAGGATCATGAAAGATCCTATCATGAAACTTATTCCCTTTACATGACCAGTCTTGAAAAATCATCACGGAGTCATCATGGTCTACACCTGTGTCTAACAAAAGAATATGACTTGGTGGAATGGTTGACATGGGCTCAAGAATGATAAGTTCGAGAACCAATATTACTCGAAAAAATCAACTTTGGGTTCGAGAGTCAATTTTGGTTCAAGGGTTGAGTCCAAATCCAAGAATTGAAATTCACATTCTTTTCCCATCAATGGAATGTGACTATCCAATATTGGTGATTCAATTTCTAGATCTATGGGTACGAAAATAAATGTTGGCTCAGGAAATTGGTCCAAATTGGGTAAGGATACCGGAGTCAATATAGATTCGAGAATGGGAACTGAATCACAAGGTTGGGGATTGGGGTCACATTCACATTCAAGTTCAATCTTATTGAATGAAAAACTTGCCAGTTTGTCCAAGGTTTGGAATTGGTCAAGTTCAAGTTTGTGTGATGAAATTGAATCTTGGTCAAAGTCTTCAAAATTCCATGATTCTTTATTTTCATCAAGATGACTAGAAGTGTCGGGAATAGTCAATGATTGGGTAGGGAGAGTTTTCTTATTCCTACGCATATTTTTCAATCGATTAAGTCTTGCTTCTATCATATTTAAGAGATCACTTTGGAATTGAATCATGAATTCCGTACTCTTTTCTAAGTCGGTATATTCTTCTTGAAAAATAGAGTAAGGATCTTTGATTTGAAAATTTTGATGGGATTTTGACTCTTCTAGAATTTGAATTCGTCACTCAAGCTCTTCTTAGGCTTCCATCCTCTTTTCCCAGTCACTTGATTCTTCTAATTGTTGTTCGGGAGAAGGAGTATATGAAGCTGGATGTTGGTAAGGTGGTTGACTGTATGACTCAGAGGAGCTGTATCCCCATTAACTCTGTGAAGAGTAGTGATGATTATTCCATTCTTTTTCATAGTATTGAGACTGGGGCATATATTGATCGGATAAGACCAATCCGACATACTTAGTTGGTTAAAGTTATGATATGCCGGGTTGGTAACATCCGAGTCAAAAGAGGTCGGGGTGAAATATGGATCACTATTTTCATATGAATAATTGTAATTATAATCCATATCACCAAGATGTCAAAAACAAAAAACAAAACAGGCAAACAAACAAACAAATAAAAAAGGAAAAAAATCTTGCATAAGTTAGGGTAAACCTTAGACCTAGACGACTCCTAACAGGTTAGACTGTCCATGAGGGGTATATTGCAGAATTTGATCACAAGTTAATCGGCTAGGTAGAGGCAAGATCAGTGGGAGGTATCCATGCCTAAGCAACGGGCCTAATTATGCCAAACCACCAATCTTCAGGGTTTCGCCCCTGAATCCCTAACCTTAGACACCGATTTGGCAAGAGTCAACTTCTAACTTTCCCCTTAGGTCAGAGTCCTATTTGAGTCCGAGATGTCCCTAGAGCCAACGTCTACACAGTTTTAGTTAGGCTTTGGTTAGTGAGTAAGGAGATTGTTTGTGGGTTAAGGGAGAGTAATGATTTCCCAATCTTATCTTGTTTATAGGACAAGCCCTTTGTTTAGTTTAGTGTAATGTACAAGTATATAGATAATGTTACACTCAACCAATATTTCATACAAGAATGAACCTTATACTAAATGCTATGCACACATACCTTTGCTCCAGCACTCTTCAACAGTAATGTAAAAGATAAATGAATTAGACACGTGCCTAAATGCAAATCTAAATCATTTTTAATATTTATAAATAATCACTTTACTGTTAAATTAAATACAGTGTGCAAAATAAATTAATAAGGAAATTAACACATACAGAAGCTATATTTTACAATGTGAAAGCTGTTGGCCCAAAAGGTTACACTCTCCATTTGTTTAGAGTTTGATGATAACAAAACAAATAAGAGCTAGTTTGTACTAATAAGTTTGTTCAAAATAAGTTTCAGGTTTATACCATGTTTGGAAGCCATTGTTTAGCTATTGCAAGATCTTCTAGGTTCATGAAGTAAAGAAGTCTTATGGCACATCAAGGAAGGATCATAGAAGAGAAGGCTCTAGCAAGACTTTACATGGCTCAAGACTTCAAGATTGCTCAAGATAATTCATTAGTTTTGTTAAAGAATAGTGATTAGGATTGAAGCTCTATATTCCAACACACATGTTTTTGCGCACATGCATTTCCTAAAAATATTCCCTATAAAGATATACAAAATATTTTAATACAAAGACTTTTGTTTATAAACTCAACTTTAGGTATTATACATGTTTCATATCAAAAATATTTTATTTCATATCAAAATCCCCTTAAAATTTTGTTTCAATTTCAGCTTTTGGCCTGATTCGGTCGATAGTCCGGTCGACCGACCCTGTGCCAGGTAAAGCCGGCCGACCGACCCAGTCGACCGAGGTTCTGGCAGCAGTGTGTATCCGTGTGCATGTTTCACGGTCGACCGTGCGGCCGACCGGAACCTGCCTGACTGTAAGACATTTGCTCTCTGTTTATTTCGGCCGACCGGGCGGTCGACCGATAGCCTGCAACGGCTCTTTTTATTTGAATCCCGGTTGACCGGCCGGCCGACCGAGGTAGCCGTTTCAGCCATAACAGCTAGTGTTTTAAACACGTTTTAAAACTGTGTTTTTCGTTTTTAAACATATTTAAGGGATATTTTGTGGGTCAAAATCTTCCTTATTGACATTATATGTGTTTACCTTTTGATCCCTAGCCCTATCCTATAAATAGTGTTGATTAGGGTTATGTTTATACAAGAAAAATAACAATCAAGCTATATACAAAAGTTTCAAAATCTTCAAAAGTTTTCAAGAGAGTTTGGTCCTTGGTTTTCGTGCTGAAGATTCTCTCATCGCTGAAGTTTTATTTTCTAAACTCTCTCTAGTTCATTTTCTTTTTCCACTTACACTATTTGAGCTTCAATTCTAACCATTACTCTACAGGGCTCTTGTAAGGGAAAGAGGCGTTTGCAAAAGATAGTTTGTGGTCTTTTGATCACTAAGAGAGAATTTGTACTTGAGATTGTGGAGTTGGGTACTCCGGTGTTTTTGTAACCTCTTTGTGAAGTTATAGTTGTTAGAAATCCTTCTGGGTGAAGGCGGGGATGTAGAGCTGGGTGCTCGAACCTCGGAAAAATTCTTCGTGTTTGCGTTTGGTTTACTTGTTCTTAATTCTTGCTAACTTTATATTCATTGCTTTATCTACTTGCTTCACATTTTCTTTGCAACATTGTACTTGCTCTTCATTTTCATAGTTATATTCTCTTATTGCATCAAATTTTTTTATTGTGCATTGATTAGCATAATCACCTATTCACCCCCCCTCTAGGTGATTTTCAATTGGTACAGAGCTTGGACTCTAGGTTTGGCTTAACATCCTTAGAGAGATCCTTAAAAATTTGCTAATCAACATTTGCATTCTTTCATTCATACACTAGTAAACATGGCCGATAACATCAAAACCCCTCCTAAATTTGATGGACTTAATTTCCCTATTTGGAAGGTTAGGATGACTATCTTTTAACAATCTTTAGGTAGCTTAGTTGCAAAAGCCTTGACCAAACCCTATGTTAGACCCCATAGTGATGAAAGCACATGGTCCGACTTTACCTTTAGAGAATATGAGGCTAATTCAAAGGCCCAAAACTCCCTCCTAACCGCCTTGAATGAGGATGACCTTACACGGGTAATACATTGCCAATCCGCCTATGAGATTTGGCAACATTTGTTGGTCACACACGAGGGGACTTCGCAAGTTAAGAGAGCTAAGATAGATCTCTTAAGGTCCCAATATGAATCTTTTAAAATGATTGATGATGAAACCATTGATTGCATGATTACAAGGTTTACTAAAATCACCAATACTCTTTCTTCTTTAGGTGATGATATTTCCAATGACCAAAAGGTGCGAAAAGTGATTCGGGCTCTTCCTTCATCATGGGAGATAAAGGCCACCACCTTGAAAGAATTGAACTACAAGGATGAAATGGACCTCATGAGTCTCATCGGGAACTTAAAGACCCATGAGATGGAAAAGAAGGCAAGAGAAGAGGCCGCTCCACTAAAGAAGAAGTCCATAGCATTCAAATCGTCATCCACTCTTGAGGACGATGAAGAAGAACAAGAAGAAGATGAGGAGCTCTCACTTCTTGTGCGAAACGTCAAAAGGATGTACAGGAAGAACAAGCTCAACTTCTGAAGAAAATTTGAAGGTAAAGAGGAGAGAAGAATTATTTGCTACAATTGCCGAAAACCCGGACATATCATGGCCGATTGCCCGGATTTCAAGAAGAAGATGACTTCCTCCTTCAAGCCAAAGAAGCCGGTCGAAAAGAAAGCCTATAAAGCCAGATGGAATTCGGAAAGCGAATTCGAAAACGAGGTAGACACGGCGAACATGTGTTTCATGGCAAACACACCAAAGGTAAGCCCACAACCTCTTGATGAAGATGATGAATTATCTAAAGAAGTTATTGTACATGCTTTTGTTGAACTCTCCGAAACATATGATAATAAAAAGATTGAGTGTTCAAAATTGGAAAAGGAAGTTGCTTTTCTTAAAAATCAACTTGCTATGGTTTCTAAAGAAAAGGATGAAATTTCTTCCAATCTCATTTCTATCCAAGAAAAATTTAGTGCTTATAAAGTTGCTTGCAAAGCAAAATTTCCTAAGATTGATGAAAAAGAAATTTCTTCTTTAAAAACTAAAATGGTTGATTTTGAGAAGTTTTTGAAAGATTGTGCTTTTAACACAAAGAAACTTGAAGAAAAGTTTTCTAAAAAGCACACTTCTCATGTTAAAGATTCTCATGTAAAGATTTCTCATGCTCACACTTTACACAACACTCATGTTAAATCCACACATGCTCACAAGTCTCACACACACTATGCTTTTAAATATGGTAGAGTGTATAGATGTACTTATTGTGGTAAGAATGGACATTTGGCTAAGTTTTGTTATGACCAAGTAAATAGATCAAATAATCTTGTTTGGGTTCATGGCACTAACCCTTTAGGACCCAAGAAAATGTGGGTGCCAAAATCAAGTCCTAAGCTATTTGATGTAGGTACACACCAAGGCTCCAAGACGTAAGGAGCGGTGGTACCTTGATAGTGGTTGTTCGAGACACATGACATGGGATATCAACAACTTTACAACCCTATCAAGGTACATGGAAGGTGGCACCGTCACCTTCGGGGATGACTCCAAGGGTACTATCATCGGTATAGGTAACATTCAAATTGGTGCATCTCCTATTATAGAAAATGTTATTCTTGTTGATGGTTTAAAACATAACTTGCTTAGTATAAGTCAACTTTGTGATCGTGAACTTAAAGTTGTTTTTGATGACTCTTCCTGCAAGATTTTTGATTGCAAAACCAATGATTGTATTCTCACCAGATTTCGTGATGATAATGTTTATATCATTGACATGCTTAATTTGGATTGTTCTACTAAATGTTTGAATGTTTTTGATGAAAATTCTTGGCTTTGGCATAGAAGATTAGGACATGCATCTTTTGAACATCTTTCTAGGATTAATTCTAAGGAATTGGTGAAGGGTATTCCTTACTTGAAATTTGAGAAAGACCGCATTTGTAGTGCGTGCCAACGTGGGAAACAAACCAAGTCTTCCTTCAAACCAATCAAGGATATCATGTCAACAAGGCCATTAGAATTAATTCATATGGATCTTTTTGGACCAACTAAAACTAAAAGCTTAAATGGTAGTAGATATGCATTTGTTTTAGTTGATGATTTTTCCCGATTTACTTGGGTTTTCTTTTTGGAAAATAAAGATCAAACTTTTTCTTATTTCAAGATTTTTTGAAAAAGGTTGAAAAAGAAAAAGGTTTTTTGATTTTGAAGATAAGGAGTGATAGAGGTGGTGAGTTTGTTAACCAACTCTTCATGACTTATTGTGATGAAAAGAGAATTAAGCATGAAATGTCATGTCCTAGAACTCCACAACAAAATGGAGTTGAAGAAAGGAAAAATAGAACACTTCAAGAGATGGCTAGGACAATGATAAGTGAATATGACCTCCCTCAATATCTATGGGCCGAGGCCGTAAACACCGCATGCTACATATCAAATCGTATTTATTTGTGTAAAAATTCTTCCAAAACATCTTTTAAAATGTATCATTCTAGAAAACCTAATGTTTCATATTTTAAAGTTTTTAGATGCAAGTGTTTTGTTTTGAATACTAGAGATAACTTGGGTAAATTTGATGCTAAGGCTTATGAAGCTATTTTTGTTGGATATTCTTCTACTAGTAAAGCTTATAGAGTATTCAATAGATCTTCCCTTACCATTGAAGAATCCATGCATGTTAAATTTGATGAATCTAATGTGGTTGTTGAGAATGTTGTAGAAATTGACCCATTAGGTGAAGACATGGAGAGACTATCCTTGAAGGACTCACCCACTCAAGAAGAAAAGCAAGAATCCATTGGTGATGTTCATAAGGATGAAGTGAAAGATTCTCAACCACTTCCTAAAGATTGGAGATACGCTACAAATCACCCCAAGGAACTCATTATAGGTGATGTATCTAAGGGGGTAACAACTCGCTCCAAGCTCCATGACTTATGTGGTAACTTTACATTCATTTCTCATTTTGAACCCAAAAGCATTCTCGAAGCTGAGACGGACTCATATTGGTTGCTAGCCATGCAAGAGGAACTCAATCAATTTGAGCGCAACCAAGTTTGGCATCTTGTTCCTAGGCCCCACGATAGACCAATAATTGGTACTAAGTGGATCTTTAGAAATAAGTTGGATGAGTCCGGTAATGTCATTAGGAATAAAGCTAGGTTAGTGGCCCAAGGTTACACTCAAGTTGAGGGAATTGACTTTGAGGAGACCTTTGCACCCGTAGCACGGCTTGAAGCCATACGGATGACACTAGCTTTTGCATCTTTCAAAAATTTTAAACTTTTTCAAATGGATGTGAAAAGTGCATTTTTGAATGGTTTTATAAATGAAAAAGTTTATGTTGAACAACCTCCCAGTTTTGTTGATCATGTTCATCCTAATTTTGTTTTTAAACTTGATAAAGCTTTGTATGGATTGAAACAAGCTCCAAGAGCTTGGTATGAAAGGCTTTCTAGTTTTCTCATTTCAAATGATTTTGTCAAAGGCAAAGTAGATACAACTCTTTTTACTAAGCATGTTGATAATGACATTTTAATTGTGCAAATTTATGTTGATGATATAATTTTTGGATCTTCTAATGAGTTTTTATGCAAGGAGTTTGAAAAGGTTATGCAATGTGAGTTTGAAATGTCTTCCATGGGTGAATTGAATTTCTTTCTTGGTCTCCAAATCAAGCAATTGCAAGATGGGAACTTCATATGTCAAGCCAAGTACGCAAAGGAACTCGTAAAGAAGTTTAGAGTTGAAAGCTCAAAAGTTTGCAACACTCACATGGCAACTACAACCAAGCTTGATAAGGATGAACAAGGTAAAAATGTTGATATTAAATTGTATAGAAGCATGATAGGTAGTCTTTTGTATTTGACGGCAAGTAGGCCGGACATAATGTTTAGTATGTGTCTTTGTGCTAGATTCCAATCGTGTCCTAAAGAGTCCCATCTTATTGCGGTAAAACGCATTATTCGTTATATTAAGGGCACAATTGGAATGGGTCTATGGTATCCGAAAACAGGAGATTTTTCAATGACAAGTTATTCGGATGCTGACTATGCGGGTTGTAGAGTAGATAGAAAGAGTACTAGTGGGACATGTCAATTTCTTAGTAATTGTCTTGTTTCATGGTCCTCTAAGAAACAAAATTCCGTAGCTCTATCAACCGCCGAGGCGGAGTATGTTGCAGCGGGGGTTTGTTGTGCACAAGTCCTTTGGATGAAACATACTCTCCTTGATTATGATTTGCATTATAATCATATAAAAAATTTTTGTGATAATACTAGTACTATTCATATGACCAAAAATGCAAATCAACATAATAAGACCAAGCACATTGAGATTAGGTTTCACTTTCTTAGAGATCATTTTGAGAAAGGTGATATAGATATTGATTATGTTTCAACGAATTTGCAACTTGCCGATATTTTTACTAAACCACTTGATTTTGTTAGATTCTCCTTTATTTGTGGTGAACTAAATATTTGTGTTATTGACTAAAAGTTTTTATCCTTTTTGATGTATGACAAAAAGGGGGAGAATAAGGTTTGAGAAATAAGGTTTGAGCAGGTTTGAGTTTGTATTGTTTTTGTTTTTACAATAAGTTTGTATTGTTTTTGTTTTTACCAAGTGTTTTTGATTTTCTTGTATTTACCGTTTAAGTTTTTTATACCTTTAGTTTCATGGTTTTTGCTTGCATATTGCATTTTTTTTAATTGTTTAATATAGCATAATTTGAGGGGGAGCTTAGACCTCTCCTTTATTTTTAACATAGCCTATTTGTTTTGTCATCATCAAAAAGGGGGAGATTGTTGGCCCAAAAGGTTACACTCTCCATTTGTTTAGAGTTTTGATGATAACAAAACAAATAAGAGCTAGTTGGTACTAATAAGTTTGTTCAAGATAAGTTTCAGGTTTGTACCATGTTTGGAAGCCATTGTTTAGCCATTGCAAGATCTTCTAGGTTCATGAAGTAAAGAAGTCTTATGGCACATCAAGGAAGGATCATAGAAGAGAAGGCTCTACCAAGACTTTACATGGCTCAAGACTTCAAGATTGCTCAAGATAATTCATTAGTTTTATTAAAGAATAGTGATTAGGATTGAAGCTCTATATTCCAACACATGTTTTTGCGCACATGCATTTCCTAGAAATATTCCCTATAAAGATATACAAAATATTTTAATACAAAGACTTTTGTTTATAACCTCAACTTTAGGTATTATACATGTTTCATATCAAAAATATTTTATTTCATATCAAAATCCCCTTAAAATTTTGTTTCAATTTCAGCTTTTGGCCTGATCCGGTCGACCGTCCGGTCGACCGACCCTGTGCCAGGTAAAGCCGGCCGATCGACCCAGTCGACCGAGGTTCTGGCAGCAGTGTGTATCCGTGTGCATGTTTCACGGTCGACCGTGCGGCCGACCGGAACCTGCTTGACTGTAAGACATTTGCTCTCTGTTTATTTCGGCCGACCGGGCGGTCGACCGATAGCCTGCAACGGCTCTTTTTATTTGAATCCCGGCCGACCAGCCGGCCGACCGAGGTAGCCGTTTCAGCCATAACAGCTAGTGTTTTAAACACGTTTTAAAACTGTGTTTTTCATTTTTAAACGTATTTAAGGGATATTTTGTGGGTCAAAATCTTCCTTATTGACATTATATGTGTTTACCTTTTGATCCCTAGCCCTATCCTATAAATAGTGGTGATTAGGGTTATGTTTATACAAGAAAAACAACAATCAAGCTATATACTAAAGTTTCAAAATCTTTAAAAGTTTTCAAGAGAGTTTGGTCCTTGGTTTTCGTGCTGAAGATTCTCTCATCGCTGAAGTTTTATTTTCTAAACTCTCTCTAGTTCATTTTCTTTTCCACTTACACTATTTGAGCTTCAATTCTAACCATTACTCTACAGGGCTCTTGTAAGGGAAAGAGGCGTTTGCAAAAGATAGTTTGTGGTCTTTTGATCACTAAGAGAGAATTTGTACTTGAGATTGTGGAGTTGGGTACTCCGGTGTTTTTGTAACCTCTTTGTGAAGTTATAGTTGTTAGAAATCCTTCTGGGTGAAGGCGGGGATGTAGAGCTGGGTGCTCGAACCTCGAAAAAATTCTTCGTGTTTGCGTTTGGTTTACTTGTTCTTACTTGCTCTTAATTCTTGCTAACTTTATATTCATTGCTTTATCTACTTGCTTCACATTTTCTTTGCAACATTGTACTTGCTCTTCATTTTCATAGTTATATTCTCTTGTTGCATCAAATTTTTTTTATTGTGCATTGATTAGCATAATCACCTATTCACCCCCCCTCTAGGTGATTTTCAAAAGCACCTATAAAAAGATCAATTAGTAGTCCACCACAAATGCCGTGAAAACACGGCTTTTGCTGCGTTTGCACGACACAATTGTGGGCTCGATGCTCAGCCTTCTTAGGCAGAGACACAAAAAGCAATATGTCAACTGCAGCTCTTCGATTTCTGAATTCAGTCCTGGCACACAAAAACAAAGAAGAAAAGGTTAAATTGTTTAAGTAAATCAAAAAAGAAATGAAAACTTACCGTCCCTCCCCCGCAATGGCACCAAAATTTGTTTGAGTTTGAACCTGCACACAAAAATACAGAATTTCAGAAGTTTATAATAGAAGTGTGCAAGTTCTCAATATTACCGCTATAGTGAGTGGCTATGCAGGTCCTGATCCACAAGGAGGGACTAGCGAAGGAAGCTTTTAAGTAAGTTCATTTCTTTTTGAGTTTACAAAAACATGTTAGGAGTTTCTTCTCAGTTTTAGAAAAATAAAACAAAAAGGTTAAGTTAGAAAATATGAAGAAGATGGTAAAAGAAAAGATGATGATGTTGTTTTATTTATAAAAGAAAAGAAAAAACTAAATAAAGAGGAGAATATTAGTTTTGGAGTAGAATTCTAAACTAAGAGTTAAAAGAAATCTAAAATTCTTACTTTCCTCTTCCGTGCTCAGATACCTTAGATCCGCCACTACGACTTACCTAGTCTTTGAAGGCGATCAAGCATAGCATGTAGGATCTTCCTCATTCCCGATCTACACTAGAATAAAAGAGCAAGCTAAACTAGCAAAGAAATGGTTGTTCATCACCATAGGCCATCAAAGACACTTACAATGGTGAAGCAATCTTGAGACTATCAGATTCACTTGAATTGCAAACACATCAGAGGAAAGCAAACAAAACAAGAGTAAAGAAGAAAAAAATCTTGATTTGATTCAAATAACAATGAAAGAAAAGACTTACTTAAACCGGTGGCACCCTCAGTACAAACTTGCTCTCATTCCTCCATGAAACTCTCATCTCCTCTCAGTTACATAAAAAAAGTGAAATTATATAAAAGAAGACTAAAAACCTAAATTACAAACTATAGTATAGCCTAGCCTATGTTCTCTACTTCATCGTCCCTCTGCCTCTGATGTGTGAGATATTTATAGGATAGAAATGGATAAGGAAACGAGTTGAAAGATTGGAGGAGCTGGCTATTTCTGAATTTGAATCCTCCCTTATCTCCAAACTTGATTTGATGTGGATATTCAATTCTGATCTGCAGCTTGTTAGCGTGTTGATTGCTGAATATAACTTATCAAATGATAGAATTAGAAACAGTGATCAACGTACGAGTTGTAGCCCTTTAAGTCTTCTTTCTGGATCATCTTGAATCATCATATTTACATTTTTGGGAGCGAAAGGTATGATTCAAATACTAAAATATATCCAGTCTAAATCTGAGTCTAAATTGTTTCATCTCATCTGTTGTTCCTCTCTTTGTTTTGCTCCAGTTTTTTGATAGAATTGCTTCTAAACCTCTGAATTTGAGTAGATCTTCATTGATTTGCATTAGCTTTTAAAACTCCAGATTTAATTGGATAAACTTGTCCATTTCTCCTCTTTTTCCATAAATTACCGTGCATACCATTAAACATTAAAATGAATTAAATAGCAGAGTTTTATTATAAAATAAATGTTAAAATGTGACATATGTGACACTAAATATGCAATGCATATGTACAATCAATCACCATAGGCCATCGAGCAGTCTCGAGGCTATTAGATTCACTTGGATTGCAAACACATCAGAGGAGCAAACAAAAATAAGAGTAAAGAAGAAAAAGAAACCTTGATTTGATTAAAATAATAATGAAAGAAAAGACTTACTTACACCAGTGTCACCCTCAGTACAAGCTTACTCTCATTCCTCCATGAAACTCTCCTGCCCTCTCAGTTATATAAATAAAATAAAAATCACATAAAATAAAAAGAAGAACCTAGGTTAAACCTATACAAGAATCTATTCTACTTTCTGCTTGATTGTTTTTCTGCCTCTGATGTGTGGGGTATTTATTGTAAGTACACCTGAGGGGGGTGAATAGGTGTACGGCTAATCTAATGACAAATAATGCAGAATTAAAAATAAATTGCGACACACTTAGTGTAACCAAAGAGTGTAGCCGAATTCCCGGTGAAGGGCTCTGGACTATCTCCTCTAAATTCTTCTAAATAAGAGTTGAGGTGCTATTTGAAGCTCTCTTGGTTGAACACAAGTATGGGCACACACAAGCAATACCAAGCATATAAGTATGAATGAACAATATGAAATAATGTAAGGCACAATATAAGAGAGAGAGTTAGAGATAGTGGATCAAACGCAAACACCAAGATATGTTTTGAGGTTCGAGCCACTTCTCTACGTCCCGGCCTTCACACAAAAGGATTTTCACTATATCGTCCACACAGGACTTCCCACATAGGGAACCTCCATTGAGGATTTAGGTAATACAAATTAGGAGCACACAACTCCTTTCTCTAACAAATACAACCTCTACATAAGAGGCAAGGCACAACAACTATTACCTCTACACTTAAAGGGATGGGCACTTAGCCAAAACAAGATCAACCTCTCACTAGAGGGATAAGGCTCAAAGTCAACACTCTAACAACAATCACCTCTACACTTAGAGGGATAACAATAACTAAACACAATCTCCACAATCACCTCTCACTAGAGGGATACCAACAAATAAAAGGAAGGTTTACAACTCTTGGTGATCACAAAGACCACTAACTAATTTTCTCACTAAAATAAGATCCTAATAGATAGGATAGATATGATAGCTCAAGTGTGAGAATATAGAGAGTTTGGAAAACAAAATCACAAAGAAAAACTCTTGGGAAAACTTCTAGATATCTATAGAAAT
Source organism: Agave tequilana (assembly GCA_038442645.1). Taxonomy (NCBI): domain Eukaryota; kingdom Viridiplantae; phylum Streptophyta; class Magnoliopsida; order Asparagales; family Asparagaceae; genus Agave; species Agave tequilana. The sequence goes on from JAVJIF010015119.1 coordinate 21,293, forward strand.
GAAGAACAAAAACTAATTCCCAAAGACTCTATTTTTCTTTGATTTTTCCAACCCTTTAAAACAAATAAAGATTGATCTTTTAAACCCAAAAACTCTTTTAAAACTTGTAGCAAAAAAACTTCTAAAGATGAGAAAATTTGCTCTTCAAACTGTTATCTAAAACAGCCCAAAGGAATGGGTATATATAGCCCAAAACCAAATCTGCCCGTTGGCAGCAGTAAAGGGCAATTTTGTCCTTCCGGTCGACCACCCGGTTGACTGGCCAACGGTCATTTTTATGACCGTTGAGCCACCGGTCGACCTCCTGGTCGACTGGGCCTGGAAACAGAGAGCTGAGGCTCTCTGCCGGTTGACCGCCCAGTCGACCGGGTCCATTTCCAAAGAGCAGATGCTCTCTGGCGGTCGACCGACCCGGTCGACCGGCCTTCCATTTGGCTTGTGCACGTCTTTGCACATCGGTCGACCGGACCGGTCGACCGACATCTGACTCGGTCGACCGGCAAACAGCCAAGTCGCAAAGTTTAAGGGCTAAAAAACTTGGTTATTTGCCTTCTAAAAAATCCCATAAAATACACATAAATTCCACAAAATAAGTTCTTATTAGATCTTTGAAATACAAATAAGTGTGACTAAAATTCAACACATATTATAAACTATTTGAACCATTTTTGTGTATTGAAATTTGGCTTAAATACAAAAATCGTATTTTCCAAACTTTGGATTTTTGAAATGGAAATCGTTTTCTCCGAAACTCATGTAAATACAAAAACATGATATTGAAACAACTTTGAAGCATGTTGTATATGGATAGGATCCAATATACATGTAAAGTATCTATCTATGTTTTTGACATGAAGTCCAATATCAGTTAAACCGAAAATCAAAAACCAATAAACTGAAAACTTGTGTGTGTATGTGAACTGGAGCATATCAACACTATCTAATCTTTACACAAGTTATAAATAAACTAACTAAACACAAACCGAAGTCTTCTTATCTCCAAGCCGACTTAATCCAAATGCGATCCAACGAGCTTGACTCCAACCGAGTACTAGATGCGATCATGACGTTCGAGCTCTTGAATCAATATGTGAAAGCTCCAAAACTCTTTTTGTTGAAGCTAATCACCTACTAATAACTTGATCAAATATCTGAAACTAAATATCACAAGATTATTAGTAAACTAAACTACATGAGTTAATCATCATCAAAACTAGAGTGAAGGGCCTCGGGTCAATAATCTCTCCCTTTTTGATGATGACAAAACTCATGGAGTTATATATGCATGGATTAAAGTTAAACTTCATAGAAGCTCCCCTTAACTCATGCATAGCAATAAACATAAAGATATTCAATGAATGCTCAATACAAATATTCATAAATGAAGAGTACTTCTCCCCTTTTTGCATAAACAAAATATATAGATATTAAATGAAAAAATAGTCATGCATAATCATGCATATAATAAGGAAATGAAATAAACATGCTCTGATATCAATTGCTCTTATACCAATTATAAAAGTAAATAAAAGTAAACATGCATAAACATGCATATATAAATCTCTAAATTTCTCTCCCCCTTTTTGTCAAATCAGCAACAAAGGGGCACAAGATAAACCCAAAAGAAATTTTCTTCTTTTGTCAAATCAAACAATAAAGTTATATATATGCGATATACATTCATGAAGAAGAGAGACGTAAAGTTAACTCCCCCTGCATACATGCATTTATATGAAAAGAGATGACTAAACTCTAACCACATAAAGCATAATATACAATGTATAAAAGGAGATGTGAAGCTCCCACTATACACGTATACTACATACTAAAGAGAGGTCAATCACTTCAATATGAAAAGTACACTCAATATGAATCTATATATAGAGAAGATGTTAAGCATCCCTTGCATATAAGCAATATAGATCAAAACATTATGAAACCTCTTTAAAACAAAGTTTTTGATAGTAATGAAAGTGTGTAAGGGGATACCAATAGAAAATATAGATCCCAAAGGTAAATGTTGATACCAATTAAAAATGAAACATTGTAAGTTTTTGATACCAATTGAAAAAAATATATATTCTTAATCTTGATGCCAATTGTAAATATTAGTACTAACTGAAAATATTTTATAATTTTGATACCAATTGTAAGAATATATATATATATATATATATATATATATATATATATATATATATATATATATATATATATATTGTAAGTATTGATACTAAATGAAAGTAAAAACCAAACTTTTATGTAAACATAACTCATTTCAATAAAGATACCAATTTAAAATGAAGCATGATATCAATTGAAAAACACAAACCAACCTTTTTGGTTAAACACTAAAATCATTTTTAATAAAGATACCAAATAGAGAATAATATTAATTTAAGATTTTTGATACCAATATTGAAAATGTTAGCATATATCAATTAAAAATATTTTTCATTAGGAGCGTAGGATACCAATTGAAAAGTAAGATATCAATTGAAAAATATCATTTTTCAACATAAAGAGTGGGAGTAAGATACCAATTGAAAACAAAAACAGATTGAAAGGTAAACATGAATTTTCTCCCCCTTTATGAAATACTAATGAAAATGATGCATAAGCTTATATAAGATACCAATTGAAAAATAATTATCATTAAGGACTAAATCAAGCTTAGCATAGTAAAATTTGTGCTCTAAGATATAAGAATATAGTAAGCACAATCAAATCATATATATATATATGAAAAATTAAATACTAATCGAAATTGATACTATTTGAAGTTTGAGGCATACATATATAGAAAACACAAATATAAGTATATAACAAAAAAATATCAATTGTGATACCAATTGAAAATATGATGAGAATCAATTGTATAACTCATAATTATCACCCTATTCAGGCACATGTTAAAAAATTTTCAATTAGGCATACAAGGCATGGTCACCCATCCAACCACCCTTCGATGGAAGGGGTTTTCAAAAATAGGATTTGAAAATAATTTTGACAAGTTTGAAAACTCTTCCAAAATGAAGAAATACGCAACTAGTTTTACGATAAACTTGAAAACTAGTACGAAATCCTTCAAACAAGGAATAAAATAAGAATATATCCATTAAAACATGAAAATCACACAATCATCAACACTCAAAGTCTATATATCACATATAATACTCATGAAAACAAAGTCATGAAAAAATATTAAGTAATGTGAGTGTATAAGAATGATGTGAAAAGCATAATCATGGGAATAGGCAATAAGGCTCAATATGAAATTTTTTATAAACATGAAAAACATAAAAATTTAATTTTCACGAAAATAATTCTAATTTTAAGGCATATGTATGTTTTGTCAAAAACTAAAGGTATACATACATATCCTAAATACAAATGAGTCCATAAAGAAATTTTGCATGAAACGCAGATGACTCAAGGGTATACATGTATATCTTAAAGTTTTGACAAAATTTGACATATATATGAAGCTAAATACATTTTCATGAAAAATATGTACAAAATGGGGAATACAAATCAAAATGCATGAATCATCAAAACTAGGCTATACTAGTACATCTAATGGGGTACAAATGAGCAATTAAGCACAAACATATAATAATCAATTTGTGGCTCACTAGTTGTACAAGTATTGACACAAGTTTTAATGAAAAGTACATCTTAAGCATGTAATCAAAACATGAAGTGTAAAAGAGTCATAAACATAAACCAATATGATTATTATATTAATGCACATGTCTTAGAACAAGGATATACACATAGTTAAATTAAAATGAGAACACAAAAGTAATGGTCCATATAAACATGGGTGTATCTCAAATACTAATCATGTATGTCAAAAGTCTAATCATCATGGCATTTAATGTAATAATCATGAAAAATAAAAACATGCTAAAAATCATCAATATATAAGCATGTAAACTAAATGGGAGTTAGAGATCGTTACCAAAACAATTAGGGCTTATCTCTAGGTCTCCAAACCATGGTGGTCCTCCCACCAAACTCTCCTTGAAAGTGATGCATGCAAAATTGTTACCGTTTAGCTCGGAACGCATTCACCTCAAGGCACCAATACCCTCACGTCGAGTGAGAGCCCACGCCTACATCAAATAAAATAGGAATGGCTTTTGGTAACCATACCTTATTGAGTCCATGGGGGTTAGCACCTTTCCTAACCCAAATAAATTTATTTGCAAAATTTACATTATATACTCTATCATAACAAAACTTTGTAAGTTGGCCCTTACGTCCACAATGTGTATAAGTGTACACATGAGCATACATGGAAACATATGTGTAAGCATGATGAGCATGTGTATGCCATGTATGGTATGCATGCATGTGTGGATCTTATTTCTTTCGAAACATGGATTCCAACCGAGTGTGGTTCATGACACATTGGCTCAAAGTGGAGCCCAAACAATCAACACTCTTCTTTAATGTATTTATATCAATTTCAATAATGGAAGAAGAGGTGGAGCATGCAATAGGTATGCTAGATGATGAAGTATGACAAACATGTGAATCTAAATCATTTTTTAAAGATTTATTTTTATTAGAAATCAAATCCAATTCTTTTGAAATAGAAATAATTTTATTTTTCAAAGAATCATTTTCTTTTAAAACAAAAACAAGCTTTGAAGATAGAACTTCATTTTTCTTTAACACTTCATCGGAATCATTTTTATTTTTCAAAACTTTGTTTTCATTTAAGATAAGATCAAGTTGGGATTTTAATGAGTCCCTTTTATTTGAAATCTCATCTCTTTCATGTAAAGCCAAGTTAAGTTTAGAAAACAAATCCTTATTTTCTTCTTTCATTTTAAGAGTTTTCTTTTTAAGAGTTGATATTTTTCTAAGAGGTTTTCACAAACAATAGATAGTTCTTCATTCAAAGCATCGGCATCAACAAAGTCATCACCGGAAGAACTAGCACTATCATCTAGTTGAGTTTCTAAATTTACCTCAAGAGAGTCATTCCCTTGGACCATGTAGCAAGCTTGTTCGGATTCATCCTCACTAGATTCCTTCTCCACAATGTTTGGTGTATGAAGCTTTGGAGAGGTCAAGATATTCCATACTGCAAAGGCGGAATCATGAGAAACCATAGAAAGATATTCTTTGCTTAGTGTGCTCCTAAGTGCCTCAAGGGCTTGTGCATTGGCCTCTATATGCTTGCTATTACCAAGATAAGATTTCTGTTGGCCCAAAGGCCTTCCACTCTAGTTTTGATGATGATTAACTCATGTAGTTATGTGTACTAATAATCTTGTGATTTTAGTTTCAGATCTTTAATCAAGTTATTAGTAGGTGATTAGCTTCAACAAGATGATTTGGAAGCTACCCACATGTTGATTCAAGAGCCCAAGCGTCAAAGATCATATATAGCACTTGCTCGGTGGATCAAAGAGTTTTGGATCGAGTCGGCTTGGAGATTGCGCTCTACAAGAAGACATCGGTACCATAGTTTAGTTTTGGGTTTAGATCCTAATTGTAAAGATTAGAATAGTATGATAAGCTCAAGTTCACAAAACACACGTTTCATGTTTTGAATATTGGTTTTCGGTTTTAGGTTTAACCGATCTTGATTTTCATGAATAGATTTTATATCAAACAAGTTTACATGGTTTAGTGTATATATGATTTGTTCTATATACATGCATGCTTCTATTTCTTAAACAAACTTAGTTTGATAGTCTACTTCATGAGTTTTATGTTTTGGTATTTATGACAAAACATATTTTGGAATTAATGACAAAAACTATGATATATATTTGTTTCATGTATATTGGATTTCTATCCATATGCATCATGCTTCAAAGTATTTAATTATCATGTTTTTGTATTTGGAAGTGTTTTGGACAAAACGTATTTTCTATTCAAGTTTTAGAAAATACAGTTTTTGGCTTTTGGTAAAAATGAAAAGACATAAAAATAGTTTTAATTGCTTGATATTTGAGTCAAAACTTTTATCACATGTTTATATATCAATGCAATTTGACAAAACTATTTTTGGGGATTTTTAGTAGTTTATAAGAATTTATTGGATATTTATTTCCCCAGATTTCTGACCTGTTTTGGTGTCTGCCAGGCTGATCGGTCGACCGGTACGGTCGACCGCACCATGTAGACGGTCGACCGTATGGGTCGACCGACGTGCACAGAAACGTGCACGCTGGCTACACCTATAGCCGGTCGACCGTGCCGGTCGACCGACTGAGAGCAGGTTTGCTCTCTGTTTGTTTGGGTCGACCGGGCGGTCGACCGCTAGCGCCAATGGATCAAAAATTGACCGTTGGGCGGTCGACCGGGCGGTCGACCGCCAGGGTTATTCTGGCAAAAATTACAGCCAACGGCTATTTTCTGGATTAGCCTATAAATACCCCATTTGTAAGAGTTTTTCTCTAAGAATTTTTGTGCGAATTTTTACATACTCTCTGGTGTTTTTACAGCATTAAAAAGAAGTTTTTGAGCTTAATTTGAACAATCTTTTTGGTGTATTCTTTAGGGTTTGAAAAAATCAAAGAAAAGGGTTTTGGGAAAAGCTTTTGAATTGAACTTCTCTATCTTGGTTTCATTTATTTCCCAAAGATTTTCTTTGAGTTGCTGGTTTCAAATCCTTTGGTTTTCTCCACACTTGAGCAAAATCTACTATCTAAATCTATAGGATATTTGTGTGGGAGAAGATATAGTTTGTGGTTGTTGTTTTAGACCACCAAGTTGTAACCCAATCTTTTCTTAGCTTTGTGCTTTGGGTTGTATCCCTCAAGTTGTAAGGTGATCCTTGTATTGGTTTGTGATTGGGAGTTTGTTGTATTGGCTTGGAGTTGTGCCTCAAGGAGGAGGTTGTGTTTGTAAGGAGAGGAGTTGGGTACTCCTTGTATTGTGATTGCCCCAAATCCTCGGTGGAGGTTCCCTTTGTGGGAGTCCTTTGTGGACAAGCTAGTGGACTTAAAATCCTTCGTGTGTCGAAGGCGGGGATGTAGAGCTGGGTGCTCGAACCTCGATAACATATCTTGTTGTTTGCGCTTGATCCATTGACTCACTATCTCTCTCTTTACTTTGTGTATTGTGCAAATTGCTATATCTTATACTTGCTTGTGTGTGCATAATTGTTGTTATTGCAATTAGTTTTTAAATTCCACATTAACTTCACTAGATTAGCATCGTCACCTATTCACCCCCCTCTAGGTGACTTTTCAATTGGTATCAGAGCTAGCGCTTCTGATATTTAGGTTTAACCACCTAGGAGTGAGATCTTGGTTTGCTAATCTTCATTTGCATTTTCATTTGCGCATATTTAGTTTGCACTTATGGCTAGCCCTCCTATGTTTGATCATTTTAGACTTGATGCTTGGAAGGCTAATATGACTAAACATTTAAAAGACCTAGGACATCTAGTTTATCAAGCCATTACCATAGAATCCCTCCCAAATAGTAGCAAGCATAAGAAGGCCAATGCATTAGCACTTAGGGCACTTAGAGCATCTCTAAATGAACATTTATTACATGTTTTTGATCGTTATGATTCGGCTTTTGCAGTTTGGAGCATCTTGACTTCTCCCGAGCTTCCAAGGATTATCAACTAGATGAGGAGATCTAAGAGAGAAAAGTCCGAAGAGCAATGCCTCATGGTCCAAGGGAAGAACTCCCTTGAGGTACAATCGGATTCTCAAATAGATGATAGCTCTAGTTCCTATTGTCATGGATGTTTTGAAGTTCAAACTTTAAATATGGAACTTGTTCAAAAGCTTGAAAATTTGTTAGAAAAACATGATTTGTTGAAAGATGATAATCTTGTTTTGAAAAATGAATTAAAGAATTTATGCTCTAATTTTGAATTGTTGTTGCAAGAGAAGGAAGAGATTGCAAGTGAATGTGACTCACTTAAATCTCAACTCGAACTTGTTTTAAAGGAAAATGAATTTTTGAAAAACAAAAATGATTGTGATGATGTTTAAAGCACAATGAGATCTTATCTTCAAAATTAGATCTTGTTTTTAAAGAAAATGTTACTTTGAAAAATGAAATTGATTTCATAATAAAAGAATTGGATTTGGTTTTGAATAAAAATAAATCTTTGCAAAATGATATTGATATTCATGTTTGCCATGCTAGTGTAGCTTCTACTTCTTGCACACCTATAGCATGCTCCACTTTGTCTTCTAGCATAGAAAATGATAAATGTTTTGAAGAAAAGTGTTGATTGTTTGGGCTCCACTTTGAGCCATTGTGCCATGAACCACACTCGTTTGGAATCCTTGATTCGCAAGAAACAAGTTCCAACCTTGCATGCACACCCATCACGGCATACACATGCTCATTACGGACACAATCATAACATGTATGCTCACGTGTACACTTGTACACATTGTGGTCGAAAAGGCCACCTTACTAGATTTTGCTATGATAGATTACATATTGAAAATTTAGCAACTAATCTTGTTTGGGTTAGGAGAGATACTAACCCCCGTGGACCCTCAAGAAAATGGGTACCAAGATCCACCTCTTTGATGTTTGATGTAGGTGGAGGCTCTCGCATAACGTGAGAGTGTTGGTGCCTTGAGGTGGATGCGTTCTAAGCTTAAAAGAGAACCATTTGGATGCTTCACTCTCAAGGAGATTTGGTGGAGAGGACCACCATTGGTTTGGAGAACTAGAGATGCACCTTCATCGGTTTTGGTATCATTCTCTAACTCCCATTTTTATTTGCATGCTTTTAATGTTCATTTATTTATAGCATGTCATGTTTTGTTATTCATTATGCCTATGCCATGCTTATTAGAATAGTGTTATACATGTTTAGTTACTTGAGCACCCATGTTTTATATGGATCTATATTTAAGTGTTCTCACCTTGTTTAAACTAACATGTATGCCCTAGATCTAATGTACATGCATATACATAATGATCATATGAATGTTTATGATGTTTTGTTTTGATGACTCATGTTTTTGATTAGTATGATATTTGCCATGTTTATTAGACTTATGCTTTACATGATTAGTTATTGAGACACCCATGTTTAGTATGGACCCATATTTTGTGTTCTCTTTATGTTTTAGCTATCATGTTTATCATATGTTTAATGCACATGTTTTTGTCATGCAAATCATATGGTTGACCATGATTTTTAATTTAGCCACATGTTTTGATCATGTATTTTATAGCATGTGGATTTACTTAATGATCATTTTTTAATATTGTTGATTTATGACTCGTTTTATACTTAATGATTTGGATATATGCTTAGATGTTAGTTTTCATTAAAACTAGGATTTATACTTGTACATAGAATGGGCCACAAATAAACCTTTATATATGTTTGTGCTTGGATGCCTATTTGTACCCATTAGATGTTCTAGTATAGTCTAGTTTTGATGATTCATGCATTCAAACATGTATTCCTATTTTTGATGTGTTTTCTATGATTAAGTGTTTTCACTTCATGTATATGTCTATTTTGTCAAACCTTAAGATATACATGTATGCCCCTTGAGTTATTTGCTTTTCATGCAAATCTATATTTTGGACTCAATTGTGTTTAGGGATATGTATGTATACTTTTGTTTTGTCAAAACGTACATATGCCTTGGAGTTTAATTTGTTATGATGATTTTCGTGTCATTGAGGAAATTTCCTTTAGTAATGAAGATTTAGTTTTTCATGTGTTCATATTTTAAAGGAATTTCAATCGAGCTTGATTGTCCATTTTCATGATGATATGTTTCTCACAACACTTGTACACTCACCTTATTTTGATGCTTTCTTATGATTTGATTTTCATTAGTACTATTGGTGCCATATAGATTTTGAGTGTTTGGTGATCATGTGATTTACATGTGTTTTCATTAAAAAAAAACATTTTTTTTGTTATTCCTCACTTGAAGGACTACGTGCTAGTTTTCAAATTTTCATATAACTAGTTCGTATTCTTCAATTTGGTAGAGTTTTTCAAACAAACTATAATTCCAAATCTATTTTTGAAAACCCCTACCATTAATGGGCGGTTGGATGGGAGATCATGCTCATGTATGCTTAATAGTGTAAATCATTTTAAACTTGATCATGAAATGGGTGGTAGTTGATATGAGTCATACACTTGATCTTAGTCTTGTTTCAATTGGTATCATTGAATTCTTTCAATTGGTATCAATCTTGACATCCTTTTGTATACTCATATATGTTTTGTTTTATATATGTATGCTTACACTTCATATAGTATCAATTTCAATTGGTATCTATTTCTCACATACATATATAGATGATTTATTTGTGCTTATTATATCCCTGTATCTTGAAGCACAAATTTTGGTTATGCTAAGCTTGAGTTTTTCAATTGGTATCCATATACAAGCTTTATCATAATTTTAAGATTGCTAAGCTTGAATTTTTAATGAATATCATGTTTCAATTGATTTAATTTTCAATTGGTATCTTATTTCAAGCCTATGCATATTTTCTTTTGGTATTTCATAAAGGGGGAGAAAACTCATATTTTATATTTCAATTGGTATTTGGTTTACCATTGTTTTTGTTTTCCACTCCCTAACTTTATGATATTAAAGTAATTGGTATCATATGTTTATAATGAAAAATATCTTCTTTTGGTATCAAGATGCTATTTGTTTCCTTAAATTTGGTATCAATTTTTTATTATCTATTGGTATCAAGTTTACATTACTTGTTTTCATTTTGATATAAAATGTTATTTTGTTTCAATGCCTTGTTTTATTTCAAATAGGATTTGACATTTCTCAAAGTTTGTTATTTTCAATTGGCATTTCATATTGACTTTGGTTTTACCCCTTGGAATAAATTATTGCTTCTTTGTTTTTGAAAATTTAGGGGGAGAAGTATTTGTTTGTTTTTACCCCTTTGTTGATGATTGACAAAAAGGGGGAAAAGAATTTGTAGTTTATATGCATGGTTGATTTATGCATATGTTTTAGTTGGTTTTCATTAGTAATAATATGTTGGTTTCAATATTATTGTTTTATTGGTATCAGAGCATGTTTCATTTTTTATGTTTTATTTTAATTGGTATCCAGAACATGTTTATATGTGTTTAAGAACATTCATTGCATATCTTATATGTTTTATTGTTATGCATGAGTTAAGGGGGAGCTTCTTTGAAGCTTTACTTTAATCCATGCATATATAACTCCATGAGTTTTGTCTTCATCAAAAAGGGGGAGATTGTTGGCCCAAAGGCCTTCCACTCTAGTTTTGATGATGATTAACTCATGTAGTTATGTGTACTAATAATCTTGTGATTTTAGTTTCAGATCTTTAATCAAGTTATTAGTAGGTGATTAGCTTCAACAGGATGATTTGGAAGCTACCCACATGTTGATTCAAGAGCCCAAGCGTCAAAGATCATATATAGCACTTGCTCGGTGGATCAAAGAGTTTTGGATCGAGTCGGCATGGAGATTGCGCTCTACAAGAAGACATCGGTACCATAGTTTAGTTTTGGGTTTAGATCCTAATTGTAAAGATTAGAATAGTATGATAAGCTCAAGTTCACAACACACACGTTTCATGTTTTGAATATTGGTTTTCGGTTTTTCTGTTTTAGGTTTAACCGATCTTGGTTTTCATGAATAGATTTTATATCAAAACAAGTTTACATGGTTTAGTGTATATATGATTTGTTCTATATACATGCATGCTTCTATTGCTTAAACAAACTTAGTTTGATAGTCTACTTCATGAGTTTTATGTTTTGTATTTATGACAAAACATATTTTGGAATTAATGACAAAAACTATGATATATATTTGTTTCATGTATATTGGATTTCTATCCATATGCATCATGCTTCAAAGTATTTAATTATCATGTTTTTGTATCTGGAAGTGTTTTGGACAAAACGTATTTTCTATTCAAGTTTTAGAAAATACAGTTTTTGGCTTTTGGTAAAAATGAAAAGACATAAAAATAGTTTTAATTGCTTGATATTTGAGTCAAAACTTTTATCACATGTTTATATATCAATGCAATTTGACAAAACTATTTTTGGGGATTTTTAGTAGTTTATAAGAATTTATTGGATATTTATTTCCCCAGATTTCTGACCTGTTTTGGTGTCTGCCAGGCTGATTGGTCGACCGGTACGGTCGACCGCACCATGTAGACGGTCGACCGTATGGGTCGACCGACGTGCACAGAAACGTGCACGCTGGCTACACCTATAGCCGGTCGACCGTGCCGGTCGACCGACTGAGAGCAGGTTTGCTCTCTGTTTGTTTGGATCGACCGGGCGGTCGACCGCTAGCGCCAACGGATCAAAAATTGACTGTTGGGCGGTCGACCGGGCGGTCGACCGTCAGGGTTATTCTGGCAAAAATTACAGCCAACGGCTATTTTCTGGATTAGCCTATAAATACCCCATTTGTAAGAGTTTTTCTCTAAGAATTTTTGTGCGAATTTTTACATACTCTCTGGTGTTTTTACAGCATTAAAAAGAAGTTTTTGAGCTTAATTTGAACAATCTTTTTGGTGTTTTCTTTAGGGTTTGAAAAAATCAAAGAAAAGGGTTTTGGGAAAAGCTTTTGAATTGAACTTCTCTATCTTGGTTTCATTTATTTCCCAAAGATTTTCTTTGAGTTGCTGGTTTCAAATCCTTTGGTTTTCTCCACACTTGAGCAAAAATCTACTATCTAAATCTATAGGATATTTGTGTGGGAGAAGATATAGTTTGTGGTTGTTGTTTTAGACCACCAAGTTGTAACCCAATCTTTTCTTAGCTTTGTGCTTTGGGTTGTATCCCTCAAGTTGTGAGGTGATCCTTGTATTGGTTTGTGATTGGGAGTTTGTTGTATTGGCTTGGAGTTGTGCCTCAAGGAGGAGGTTGTGTTTGTAAGGAGAGGAGTTGGGTACTCCTTGTATTATGATTGCCCCAAATCCTCGGTGGAGGTTCCCTTTGTGGGAGTCCTTTGTGGACAAGCTAGTGGACTTAAAATCCTTCGTGTGTCGAAGGCGGGGATGTAGAGCTGGGTGCTCGAACCTCGATAACATATCTTGTTGTTTGCGCTTGATCCATTGACTCACTATCTCTCTCTTTACTTTGTGTATTGTGCAAATTGCTATATCTTATACTTGCTTGTGTGTGCATCATTGTTGTTATTGCAATTAGTTTTTAAATTCCGCATTAACTTCACTAGATTAGCATCGTCACATATTCACCCCCCCTCTAGGTGACTTTTCAATTTCTTGGTAGCGGCAAGGTAAACATGCATTCCTAGGGTCTTGAGATACATATTCATCTTAAACTTTCACATTTCGATGTTAGAAACATCAGACATGGGAAGCGCAAGGTAATCCATGAGTGTGTGTAAACAAGTATGTGTGCAAAATCAAATACTAAATTAGCAAACCAAGATCTCACACCTAGGTGCTTAAACTTAATATCAGGAGCGTAGGCTCTGATACTAATTATAAGTACACCTACAGAGGAGGTGAATAGGTGTATGGCTAATCTAATGATAAATAGTGCGGAACTAAAAATAAATTACGACACACTTAGTGTAACCAAAAAGTGTAGCTAAATTTTCGGTAAAGGGCTCTGGACTATCTCCTCTAAATTCCTCTAAATAGGAGTTGAGGTGCTATTTGAAGCTCTCTTGGTTGAACACAAGTATGGGCACACACAAGCAATACCAAGTATATAAGTATGAATGAACAATATGAAATAATGAAAGACACAATATAAAAGAAAGTTAGAGATAGTAGATCAAACGCAAACACCAAGATATGTTTCGAGGTTCGAGCCACTGCTCTACGTCCCCGCCTTCACACAAAAGGATTTTCACTATATCGTCCACACAGGACTTCCCACACAGGGAACCTCCACTGAGGATTTGGGTAATACAAATTAGGAGTACACGACTCCTCTCTCCAATAAATACAACCTCTACACAAGAGACAACGCACAACAACTATTACCTCTACACTTAAAGGGATGGGCACTTAGCCAAAACAAGATCAACCTCTCACTAAAGGGATAAGGCTCAAAGCCAACACTCCAACAATAATCACCTCTACACTTAGAGGGATACCAACAATCAAACACAACCTCCACAATCACCTCTCACTAGAGGGATACCAACAAATAAAAGGAAGGTTTACAACTCTTGGTGATAACAAAGACCACAAACCAATTTTCTCACTAAACAAGATCCTAATAGATAGGATAGATATGATAGCTCAAGTATGAGAGTATAAAGAGTTTGGAAAACAAAATCACAAAGAAAAACTCTTGGAAAAACTTCTAGATATCTATATAAATAAAGAACAAAACCAATTCCCAAAGACTCTATTTTTCTTTGATTTTTCCAACCCTTTAAAACAAATAAAGATTGATTTTTTAAACCCAAAAACTCTTTTAAAACTTATAGCAAAAAAACTTCTAAAGATGAGAAAATTTGCTTTTCAAATTGTTATCTAAAACAGCCCCAAGGAATGGGTATATATAGCCCAAAACCAAATCTGCCCGTTGGCAGCAGCAAAGGGCAATTTTGCCCATCCGATCGACCGCCTGATCGACCAGCCAACGGTCATTTTTATGACCGTTGAGCCACTGGTCGATCGCCCGGTCGAATGGGCCTGGAAACAGAGAGCTGAGGCTCTCTGCCGGTCGACCGCCCAGTCGACCGGGGCCATTTCCAGAGAGCAGATGCTCTCTAGCGTCGACCGGCCTTCCAGCCATTTGGCTTGTGCACATCTGTGCATATCGGTCGACCGGACCGGTCGACCGATGTCTGACTCGGTTCATCGGCCGGTTGACCGCAGACAGCCAGGTCATAAAGTTTAAGGGATTAAAAACTTGGTTATTTGCCTTCTAAAAATCCCATAAAATAAACATAAATTTCAAAAAATAAGTTCTTATTAGATCTTTAAAATTCAAATATGTGTGACTAAAATTCCACACATATTATAAACTATTTGAACCATTTTTGTGATATTAAAATTTGGCTTAAATACAAAAACCGTATTTTCCAAACTTTGAATTTTTGAAATGGAAAATCGTTTTCTCCAAAACTCATGTAAATACAAAAACATGATATTGAAACAACTTTGAAGCATGTTGTATATGAATAGGATCCAATATACATGTAAATATATCATCTATGTTTTTGACATGAAGTCCAATATCGGTTAAACCAAAAACCAAAAACCAATAAATTAAAAACTTGTGTGTGTATGTGAACTTGAGCATATCAACACTATCTAATCTTTACACAAGATCTAAACAAACTAACTAAAACAAACCAAAGTCTTCTTATCTCCAAGCCGACTCGATCCAAACGCGATCCAACGAGCTTGACTCCAACCGAGTACTAGATGCGATCATGACGCTTGAGCTCTTGAATCAATATGTGAAAGCTCCAAAACTCCTTTGTTGAAGCTAATCACCTACTAATAACTTGATCAAATATCTGAAACTAAATATCACAAGATTATTAGTAAACTATAACTACATGAGTTAGTCATCATCAAAACTAGAGTGAAGGGCCTCTGGGCCAACATTTATAGCATAGAAATCGATAAGAAAATGATTCGAAAGATAGGGGGAGCTGGTCATCGGGGCGGAACCAGCACTCGAAAACGTGTGTTTTGTGAAATCAATAAAAAGCTTATGTGTGCTAATGTTCCCTCGATGCTTCCGTTATAGCATTAGCTCAACGGGTCGAATCCACAGGGACGGGAGGCGATAGAAGCATTAACAGTTTTAATTCACGTCATATGTTAACAAGTTCTTCTTTGTAAAAAGAATTAGAAAAAAGAAAAGAAAACTAAACGTGATAGGTGGAGAAGGCGATGAAAGCGATGTGAAAATAAAAGAGAAATGATTTGGAAAACAAAATAGAAAAGAAGATGAAACAAAGGTGAACTAAGAAGTTGGTGAAAACATGGATAAGAAAATGATAAAAAAAGGTTTGAAAATAATTCTTAAAACAAAGTAAAAAGAATGAGGAATGCTATAAAAGAAATCTCATGGTTTCTAACTATTAATTACTCTACTAATATGCTAATCTCTTAGTGATAGTTGTCTCACATAGATCCTTGGCCATCACTAATCTTTGGCTTCAAGAGACGATGCAGGGCATGACAAATAAGATGGTTCTTTACATTCAAACTTGCATCAAGAGCAAGCTAATACAAACATTAGATCATTAAAACTATTAGAAGTAAGCATGAAATAAGAGAGTTAGCTTGGTTAGCAAGTTAGATGTTAGAACCCATCATCATGAGCCATCAATGGCTCTTGCAAGACCAAGGCCTTGTAGAGGCTATTAGATTCATGTGGATTATCAAGTAAGTGGTTAGCTGGTTAGTGGTTAGTAGTTAGTCACCATGAGAGAAAAGTTAGCTAAACATCATGTAGAAATTGGAGAAGATTACAATGGAGAAGAAAGGAGACACCTTTACATAAATTGTCACCATCTATTACATCAATATCTCTCTCTCTCTCTCTCTCTCTCTCTCTTTGAATCAACTCAGCCCTAATACATGATCTATAAAAGAAAAGAAAATACAAAATAAAAGAGAAAGAAATTCCTAATCTACTACTAGAAGATAGATAACCTAGCCCAAATCCAAATCTGCTTCCGTTCTGGGCCTCTGCAGGGCTTTATATAGGCAAACAGGGCTTCTAGAAGATGAGACGAGGCCACACGTCAAAGATCGACGGGTGGCCACACCATATTGCCACGAAAACGCGGCATTTGCTATGTTTTCGCGGCAAAACCAGGGACATAGATCCCTGGTTTTGGCGAGTGATTCCCGTCACTTCTAGGACCTTCTTGGTACACTCGATTTCGGGTATATTCGTCCGGATCTTCGTCTGACGTGCACAAAGGTCTAGGTTCAATGTATCTTCTAGAAGTTTCCTTACTTGGCCTCCAAGAAATGTGGATTTAATTACCCAAAAATGGGTTTAATTAAGCTCTTATTACCCATTTGCCCTCCTTCTCTTGATGATCTGCAAGAGAGACCAAAACACGATTTAGACCGACATTTTATTCATAAATCAGCAGAAAAATATGGTATAATAATACAGAACTGTAGATTAATCACACCCACACACTTATCTTTTGCTCGTCCCGATCAAAACAAGAAAAGAAAAACTATACAACAAATGTTATTACACCATTTTCGCAGGTGACGCGATTGCACTGCGCGCGTGCAACAAGCTGTTAAATCTCTAGGTTACCCCTAGAGGAGGAGTTTTATCCCCTAAGGGTTTTCAGTGGATTGCACCCACAAAAGCCATAAAGAAAGAAGGCAAATGTTAGTATTTTGAAAACACATTTTGAAAGAGAGACAAGTTTATAAAATGTTTGTGCAAAATATAAGAGATTTAAGGTCATAAGTCCACCAAAAATTATTCTTCCTTAAACTTAGTCTCTATGCAAGATCTTGTCTTCAATTAAGGTAAGAATTAAAAATTGGATTGAATATTTTATCTTTCATAAAACCTAGATAATATGCACTTTGTGATAGTGAAGATTTCTGGGATTTCAGCTCTAACCATCAAGCCATTTATTTATATTTTTATATATATATATTTTCTTTTTTTTTCTTCCCTTAGCTTCATTAGGCTTTCTAATTCCCCCACGTAGTGAGCCTTTAACTGATGACTCCCAAATCAGACGATCCTAGGGTACCAGATGAGAAAACATCCCTCTGGTTTAAGGACTCGAGTAAACAAGGCCACAAAACTAAGGGAGATTATTTGTTTCTTTTGACCACCGTTAGGCGTGAATAATCATGCTACTTGAAGCATAATTATCCAGCTTAATAAGTGATTTTTTTATTCTTTATAATATATGTATATTTCTTTTTATTTATTTTTGCTTTATGAAATTTTAGGTCTTTGTTTCCATCCCAAAAATGTGCAAGTGTGAAGTGCATACTATCTAAGGAAAAAAATTCAAGATAAAATTATCTCTTCAATTTATCTTACTTAGCTTATAATCTTAAAGAAGATCCATTATTTCGACTAGGTTTAAGATGTCATAATTAAGGTTTTCTTAATTTCTAAGATCATCTTAATTTTCTTAAAAATAGATGAAAACTTTGTCTTTTATGTCAAAAAGTTTTTTTTAAAAAGAAAGGAAGAATCCTATACAAAGGAAAATTCTAAGACTATCCTAAAAAAAGTGTAAAAGAAAGAAAATCTAAAAATTCTATGTTAGTAAACCCTCCCCCACACCTATCTCATGCATTATCCTCAATACATCATGATGTATGTATGCATGAAACAAATAGAGAGGGAAGGAAAAATCACCTCAAGATGGTGGTCTGATTGGTCTACGAAATACGGCCCAATCTAATTTGCGTGGAGTGCGGAGGAACCCACCAGAGACCTCTATAATACAACCCACAAAATGATGTATATATTTATGATTTTTATTATGAATTTTACCCCATCTAATTTCCAAATTTTCAAAATAACTTCAGAGGCAATTTTTGAAAAACACCTAGAGGGGGGGGGGTGAATAGGTGTTAGTGCTAATCTAAAACTAAATGCAAAACTAAGTGCGCTAAAAACGGAAGCTAATGCAAATTATGCACAAACTAATACAATACAACAAGTGTAGCCGAATTCCCCTTGCGAGGCTCTGGACTAACTCCCCTTGATTCCCCTTGAAATGGGTTGAGGTGCTATGTGAAGCTCTTGTTGGATGAGTATAAGTTAGGCACACACACACAAGCAATCCAAGCAATGTGCACACACAATCAAGCCAAGCAATCAAGGATATAGCAATATGAATTATGCAAGGCACAACACAAGCAAATAAATATGACAAGATGAATTATGCTCAACACAAGCAAATATGATATGAATGAAGTATGATGCTTTGCACAATATAAATGAGAGAGAGTTAGAGAGACAATGGATCAATCGCAAAGACCAAGATATGTTTCGAGGTTCGAGCACCTTGCTCTACATCCCCGCCTACACCACCGTGTAGGATTTCCAATCCACTATCTCCCACCGAGGGAACCTCTACCGAAGAGGATTTGTTACAACACTAGGAGTACCAAACTCCTCTCTCAATACAACAACCTCCACCGAGGCCAACAACCAACCAACAACCACCTCTACCGAAGAGGCTCACAACCAACACAATCACCTCTACCTAAGAGGGATCCAAACCAAAACTACTCCGATCACCTCTACCGAAGAGGGATTCACAAAAGCAAGGAGGGTTTACAATAAGTGGTTACAAAGACCACAAACACAATCTTTCTTTCTTTTCTCTTTTCTTTTTCCACAAAAACAAGATCCTAATAGATTAGGATAGATGATAGCTCAAGTGTGGAAACAAGGTGTTTTTGGAAACCAGCAACAAAGAAAATCTACTTGGGAAATCACTTGTAAATGATAGAAAATGAAAAACAAAACAATCTCCCAAAACCCTAGCTTTCTTTGATTTTCCAAAAACCCAAAAACAAATAAGATGAAATCTTTTTGACTTAAAAACTCTTTTAAAACTCTTTTAAACACTAGAGAAAGTCTGGAATTTTTCTCCTTGAAAACCTTGGCCAAAATCCCAAAGAGATGGGGTTTATATAGGCCAAAACAGAGAACTAGCCGTTAGAGCTGAGCTGGCAGCTCTGACAGGCAACGGTCGACCGGCCGATCGACCGTCCAACGGTCATATTTTGACCCGTTGGAGCTACCGGTCGACCGCCCGGTCGACCCAAACAAACAGAGAGCAGAACTCTCTGTAGCGGTCGACCGTCCGGTCGACCGGACCACTGTGCTTCCAGACGTGCACGTCTGTGCACGTCGGTCGACCCGTGCGGTCGACCGTTCCTTGGTGCTGTCGACCGTCCCGGTCGACCGACCAGCCTGTCAGCACAAAAAAAAAGTTCAGAAAATTTGGGAAAAATATTTTATAAAAATCTTTTATCTTTTCTGAAAAATATATAAAACTTGTTTTAACATTTTATATTGAAACTCAAACAAGTGATGAAAATTTCAAGACAATATATCAACATATCAATTTATTTTTTTTTGTGTCTTGCAAATTTTATTAAAACCAAAACCGGTATTTTGTCAAACTTGATTTTTCCAAAATATGAATAGGATAGTCAAATAAGTTTGTCTAGTAAGTTTAAAGTATGTATGTATATTTAGAACATATCTAATATACATAGAAATAAAGTAAACTTGTTTTGATCTACTATTCATGAAAACCAAAAATCCAAATCATGAAATTTGTGTGTATGTGTACTTGAGCATATCATACTATTCTAATATTTATAAATGGATCTAAACACACTATCTAAACTAGGATACCTAAGTCTTCTTGATGATCTCCATCTTCAAGTAGACTTGCTCCCAAACGCAATCCACCGAGTGCAAAGGTATGATCTTTAAGCTTTTGCACCGGAATCACCATGATAAGCTTCCAAACACCTTGTTGAAGCTAATCACCAACTAATATCTTGGTTAATGATCTGAAACTTAAACAATACAAGATTATTAGTAAACATAACTACATGAGTTAATCATCATCAAAACTAGGGTGGAAGGCCTTTGGGCCAACAATCTCCCCCTTTTTGATGATGACAAAACTCATGGAGTTATATATGCATGGATTAAAGTTAAGCTTCAAAGAAGCTCCCCCTTAACTCATGCATAAGCAAATAAACATAACAATATGCAATGAAAGCTCTTAAACATGAATGCATAAATATGCATAAACAATAAAGGTTCTAGATACAAATGAAATATTCAAAACAAAACATGCTCTAGATACAATTAACAACCAATTAACAAATAAACATTTTCTAGATGTTCTAGATACCAACTCTAGATACCAAATAAAATAATAAAACATAAAACAAGTTCTCTAAAACAAATACATGCATACAAAGAAGACATGCATATAACACCAAATTCTTCTCCCCCTTTTTGTCAATCATCAACAAAGGGGTAAAAACATAAAACAAAATTTTTTTTTTCTCCCCCTTTTTGTCAAAAACAAAAGGATCAAGAAGGGGTAATCAAAACATTCTAAACAATACAAAATCTTCTCCCCCTTTTGTTCTAAACCAAGAATCAATAAAGGGTTAAACATCAAAACATTGATATCAATTAAAATATGTCAATGAAATGCATCTAGATACCAATAGAAATTCAACATGGATCAATAAATGGTATATGAGATAGACATTCATGAAGAGGAAGACGTTAAGTTAACTTCCCTACATATATGAGTTACATGAAGAAAGGAAGACACGCCCTAATTCACATAACACAAAATATGTAATGCATAAAAGGAGATGTGAAGCTCCCCCTACACACGTGTACCACATAAGGAAGAGTTGTCAAGCTCTTCAATACAAGATACACTCAACATGAATTTATATACATATAGGCAATGTAAAATAAATATGTTTTTCTTAAACAAAATTTTGAGATACCAATTTAAAACATTTAACATAAACATCTTAATATCATTAAGAGAAATGTGTTCTTTTAAACATATGATACCAATTTGAAACTACATTTTAACATAAAGCAAGGGAGTGGAAATCAAATACCAATTGAAAGACAACATCAAATTTTCTCCCCCTTTATGAAATACCAACTAAACATATGCATAAGCTTGTTAAGATACCAATTGAAAGCAAATCAAACAATAGAAATTTTTTTTTTTCAAGCTTAGCATAAACAAGTATATATACGTACGAAAATTAGATACCAATTGACATTGATATTCTTGAAAGAGTAAGCATACATATACAAAACATATATGAGTATACAAAAAGATCAAAAATTGATACCAATTAAAAGTGTTCAATGATACCAATTGAAAGAATAGGGTCAAGTGTATATCTCATATTATAACGAAGAATATGAACTAGTTAAAATGAAAAGTTTTGTTAACTAGTACGAAATCCTTCAAGCAAGGAATAAATACAAATCATTTTTCATAAAAATGAAATCCACATGATAATCAACACTCTAATCCAATTAAGCATAACATGAGCAAATAATAAATGTGAGTGTACAAGTCAAGTATGGAGATCACAATCATGAAAATTTGTTCAATTAAGTTCAATTATTCCTTTAAACAAGAAAACTAAAAATTAATATTATTTAATCTTCAAGGCATATGTATGTCTAATACAAACCAAAGTATACATACATATCCAAGATACAAACGAGTCCACAAGGATATATGCATGAAGGCACGTGGCTCAAAAAGGATATTCATATATATCTAATAGTTTGGACAAGGTAAACATATACATGAAGTTTAAATACCAATTCAAAGAAAACATGAAAAGCATGAAAAGTATGAAAATTTGGCTTTTCATTAAAACAATTTGATACCAATTCTTTTCAAGGTATATGTATGATTTGTCAACACAAGAAGTATACATACATATCCCTTAAACACACTTTGAGTCCATAATAGATATTTGCATGAAAGGCAAATGACTCAAGGGGTATACATGTATATCTTCAAGTTTGGCAAAATACACATATACATGAAATGAAAACTCATAATCATAAAAACAAATACCAAAAATGGAATACAAGTTTAAAATGTATGAATCATCAAAACTAGACTATACTAGCACATCTAATGGGAACAAACAAGCATTCAATCCCAAACATATATAGATTTGTTTGTAGCCCATCATATGTACAAATATAAATCCTAGTCTTAATGAAAACTAACATCTAAACATATATTCAAAACATGAAGTATCAAAACAAACACGAATATTATTTTGCTATATAAAAGAAGCAAAGATTCATCAAAAATTCTTTTATCAAACTTCTAGGTATATGTATGATTCATCCAAATTTAACAATATACATACATATCCCAACCGTAAACGAGTCTATTAAAAGTATTTGCATGAAGGCAAAAGACTCATGGGTATACATGTATATTTATTAGGTTTGAATTCAAAATACATATACATGAAGTAAAAACATGAAAATAGGCATAGCAAGTATAAATGAAGGAATCATCAAAACTAGCTTATACATGTGCATATAGTGGGTACAAATGAGCATGAAGTGCAAACATATAAAAGTCAATTTGTTCTCACTATGTGTACATGCATACATGCAAGTTTTGATAAAATCTACATCTAAACTAGTTTATACCACATAAAGCATAAAACAACAAAAAATCATCATGAGAAAACTAAAACATGATTACTATGTAAATTCACATGTATTCGATTCATGATGTACATTATAGCTTAAACAAAAGTGAGAACACTAAGTATGAGTTCATATAAGTATGTGTGTCTCAAATACTATACATGTATGTCAAGGATCTAATAAACATGAAATGAACATACTAATCCATAGACATCAAAAACATGTTATAAAGCATCAAAACATGCTATAAACAATAATATGAAAGCATGTAAACAATAAATGGGAGTTAGGAATTTGTTACCAAAACCTAGAAGGCAACTCTCCTTGTCTCCAAAAACATGGTGGTCATCTCTACCAAAACTTCCCTTGAAAGTGATGCATCCAATTGATTTCCTTTAAGTCCGGAACGCATCCACTCCAAGGTGCTATCACTCTCACGTCATGTGAGAGCCCACACCTACATTAAACAAAGGAGGGGTGGTCTTTGGTACCCACATCTTATTGGGTCCATGGGGGTTAGTCCCTTCTCTAACCCAAACAAAATTCTTTGCTAAATTTGAAGTATGTAATCTATCAAAGCAAAATTTAGCAAGGTGGCCCTTACGTCCACAATGTGTACATGTGTACACATGAGCATACATATGGTGATGGGTGTGTTCGTGAGGAGCATGTGTATACCGTGGAGGGTGTGCATGCATATAGGATGGAATTTGTTTCTTTCGAACCAAGGTTTCCAACCGTGAGTGGTTCATGGCACATTGGCTCATAGTGGAGCCCAAACAATCTACCTTCTCCTTAAGCATGAATATATCATTATTATTCTTAGAAGAAGAGGTACATGCATTAGGTGAAGTGTGTGATACTACCCTAGCATGGCAAACATGTGCATCAATATTATTTTGTAAAACAATATTTTTGTCTAAACGAACATTCAACTCATTTGAAATAGAAATAATTTTGTTTTTCAAAGCAACATTCTCTTTTAAAACAAAATCTACTTTTGAAGACAAGTTCTCATTTTTCTTCAAAAGAACATGGCAATCATTTTTAGATTTTACAAAATTATTTTCTTTTAGTGCAAGTTCTAATTGAGATCTCAATGAATCCCTTTCATTATAGACCTCAACCTTCTCTTGCAAAACATTGTTAAGTCTAGCATGCAAACTCTTATTTTCTTATTCAATTCCTAGACTTTTCTTTTTCAACAAATTATATTTTTCTATTAGTTTTTCACAGACAATAGAAAGTTCTTCATTTAAAGCATGGGGATCTACAATATCATCACATGAAGAACTAGCATCATCACTATCTAGTTGAAGTTCCGATTGTACCTCAAGGGAGTCATTCCCTTGGACCATATAGCATTGTGATTCGGAATCTCCACTAGACTCCTCCGGTTGATTTGGCAATTAAGCTCGGAGGTGGTGGTTGTTGATAATAGATTCCACACTGCAAAAGCGGAATCAATGTTAGAAACACACATAAGATAATCTTTAGGTAATGTGCTTCTAATGGCCTCAAGGGCTTGTGCATTGGCCCCTACATGATTGCGATCTCCAAGATAGCATTTCTTGGTGGCCGCAAGAAAGACATGCAAACCTAGGGTCTTTAGGTACATGGACATCCTATACTTCCAAACATCAATGTTGGAAGGATCAAAGCTAGGTGGGGTCATGAAGTCCATGGCAAACTATATGAGTGTGCAAACACGCAAATGCAAACAATAGACTAGCAACCAAATGGATCTCACTCCTAGGATGTTAAGCCTAAGTATCAGGAGCACTAGCTCTGATACCAATTGAAAAACACCTAGAGGGGGGGGGTGAATAGGTGTTAGTGCTAATCTAAAACTAAATGCAAAACTAAGTGCGCTAAAAACGGAAGCTAATGCAAATTATGCACAAACTAATACAATACAACAAGTGTAGCCGAATTCCCCTTGCGAGGCTCTGGACTAACTCCCCTTGATTCCCCTTGAAATGGGTTGAGGTGCTATGTGAAGCTCTTGTTGGATGAGTATAAGTTAGGCACACACACACAAGCAATCCAAGCAATGTGCACACACAATCAAGCCAAGCAATCAAGGATATAGCAATATGAATTATGCAAGGCACAACACTGAAAAACACCTAGAGGGGGGGGGGGTGAATAGGTGTGATTGCTAATCTTAAAAATTTTAACTCTCTAAATGCGGAACCTAAAACAAGTGAGGCTCAACTTAGTACAATTCAACAAGTGTAGCCGAATTCCCCTTGCGAGGCTCTGGACTAAACTCCTCTTGATTCCCCTTGATATGGGTTGAGGCGCTATGTGAAGCTCTTGTTGGATGAGTATGGGATTGGCACACACAAGTATGAAATGGATGATATGAAGAATGATGCAAACACAATGATATATGGCAAGAATTATAAGCAAGCAAATAGTAGCACAAGAAAATTAAACAATATCACAAGTATGCAATAGAAAGCAATAAGGAGCTATTGAAAAGTAAAGTAAGAATTGGACGCAAAGGCAATCGCAAACAAAGTGATTTGTTTCGAGGTTCGAGCCACCGCTATACTCCCCGCCTTCACCTCCGTGAAGGGTTTCCACTATCCACCGAGGATGCCTTTACAATATGGTCTACCGAAGACCGAGCATCGAGCTCCACCAAGTACAAAGGACCTCTACCGAAGAGGTTGCTCCACAAGGAAAGGATTACAAGAACAAAGTGATCACCAACAAGATCACTACACTTTTTCTCAAACTCTTTTACAAACACTCTCACTTCAATTACAACTTCACTATAGAATGAGTATAGGATTTTTGGCTCTATGAAGTGTGGTGAGAAAACTTCAGTTGTAGAGTGATATAGACAATCAAACACAACTGAAAAACTAGCTCAAAAAGAATTGGAATGAAGGCTTAAAAACTCTTTCTTTTCTCTTTTGAAAACAACACAAACTTGAGGATTTTCTTGGTGAAATGCAAGAGAGACTTCTCCTCTATTTATAGGGTTAGAAAATAGGTTAAAAACAATTTCTTTTTGTCTTATTTTCTCTGAAAAAGTTCCCCAACAACTCTCCAAAAATCTGTTAAAGCTGAAAACAAAAACAGATTTTCAGAACTGCCCAAAGAGGAAAGAGCCGTTAGGCTTGTTGCAGGGCTGGCGGTCGACCGGTCCGGTCGACCGCCAGCCCTGCTGGAAAGAGCCGTTGGCTCTCGGTCGACCGGTCCGGTCGACCGACCCAAAAGGAGGAAACACAGTTTCCTTCTTCCGGTCGACCGGTCCGGTCGACCGAAATATCCCGAGAGCAATCTGCTCTCCGTCGGTCGACCGGTCCGGTCGACCGACGGACATGCACAAACAGTGCATGTCCAGACACATTGCCGGTCGACCGGGCCGGTCGACCGATGTTGCCTGAAACTGAAAAACTGAGCTGTTTTGAAGATGGAATTTTTTTGTAAAAAACATTTTAATAATACCAATAGCTAAGTATTATGCAGAAAATAGTTTATACACATGTTTTAAACAAGTTTTTCAAGATATAAAGCTTTGGTACATGTATATATAAACTAAGGCATAAAACTTAGAATTAACCATTTTCAAAACATAGGAAATACATGAAACAAGTGTGTGTGCAAATCCTAGAGCCAAATTTCATATACTCAAACTTTAACATTCTAAACTTACAAACTTCTAAAAGACTTCAAGGCAATGCTTCAAGATGGGCTATCTCCACTTGATCTTCAATTTTGCATCTTGAGCCCAATTGGAGTTGACTTGAGTCCAAAACCTTGTATTTGTGAGAGAAGACTTCTAGAATGAATAGAAATCTGAAACACACTTAAACAACAAATGTTATTAGTACAAATAACTAATATGTTTTGTAATCATCAAAATACACTAATCATGGGTGATTGTAACCTTGGGCCAACAATCTCCCCCTTTTTGATGATGACAAAACATATAAGTTATTGAAACAAATAAAGGAGGAAAAGCTTGGAAAGCTCCCCCTCAAACAATGCTATGTATTTATCATGAATATGAAAAGCTATGTAAGCATACATAAAGCATTTTAACAAACACAATAGTTTTTGTCCAAAAAGTCAAATAAACACAAACTTCCTTTTTCTTCATGAAATGAA
The DNA here is from genome assembly GCA_038442645.1 of Agave tequilana. Taxonomy (NCBI): domain Eukaryota; kingdom Viridiplantae; phylum Streptophyta; class Magnoliopsida; order Asparagales; family Asparagaceae; genus Agave; species Agave tequilana. The sequence continues at coordinate 48,594 of JAVJIF010015119.1, forward strand.
ACTCAAATAGTATCAAACTTAAAAAGTTTAAACTTAAACACTTATTTTCCAAATATCAACAAACTTATTCTCCCCCTTTTTGTCATACATCAAAAAGGGTTAAAACAAAATTTTTTTCTTTTTTTTTATTTTTAAGAATCCATAATACAAACATTCAACTCACCACAAATAAATGAAAATCTAGCATAGTCTAATGGTTTAGTAAAAATATCGGCAAGTTGAAAATCGGTAGAAACATAGTCAATGTCAATATCACCTTTCTCATAATGATCTCTAAGAAAGTGATACCTAATGTCAATGTGTTTGGTTTTACTATGTTGATTTGCATTCTTTGTCATGTGAATAGTACTAGTATTATCACAAAATTTTTACATGATCAAAGTGTAAATCATAGTCAAGGAGAGTATGTTTCATCCAAAGAACTTGTGCACAACAAGCTCCGGCTGCAACATACTCCGCCTCGGCGGTTGATAGGGCTACCGAATTTTGCTTTTTGGAAGACCAAGATACAAGACAATTACCTAAGAATTGACATGTTCCACTTGTGCTCTTCCTATCTACCCTACAACCCGCATAGTCGGCATCCGAAAAACTCTTCATTTCAAATAATCCGGTTTTAGGATACCACAAACCCATTTCAATAGTGCCCTTAAGGTATCTAATTATGCGTTTAACCGCAATTATGTGAGATTCTTTAGGACAAGATTGAAAACGTGCACAAAGACAAACGGAAAACATAATATCCGGCCTACTAGCCGTCAAATAAAGCAAACTACCAATCATGCTTCTATAAAGTTTAATGTCTACACTTTTACCTTGTTCATCCTTGTCAAGCTTTGTAGTTGTTGCCATGGGAGTTTTGCTTACTTTTGATCCTTCAAGCCCAAACCTTTTGATTAGTTCCTTTGTGTACTTGGCTTGATTGATGAAGATCCCATCCTCCTTTTGCTTGATTTGGAGTCCAAGAAAATAGTTGAGTTCTCCCATCATAGACATTTCGAATTCATCCTTCATGCATGATTCAAAAGCTTTGCAAAGAGATTTATTAGTAGAACCAAAAATAATATCATCCACATAAATTTGCACAATAAGAATATCCTTTTCTACATGTTTTGTAAACAAGGTTGTATCAATTTTACCTTTCTTAAAACCATTTGAAGTCAAAAATGAGGAAAGTCTTTCATACCAAGCCCTAGGGGCTTGTTTCAAACCATAAAGAGCTTTATCTAATTTAAAAACAAAATCCGGATGTGTAGGATCAACAAACCCGGGGGTTGTTCAACATACACCTCCTCTTCAATAAATCCATTTAGAAAAGCACTTTTAACATCCATTTGAAATAATTTGAAATCTTTATATGAGGCAAATGCTAGTGTCATCCGTATTGCTTCAAGCCGTGCTACGGGTGCAAAGGTTTCTTCAAAATCGATCCCTTCGATTTGAGTGTAACCTTGGGCAACTAACCTAGCCTTGTTTCTAACTACATTACCCGATTCATCCAACTTATTCTTAAAGATCCACTTAGTACCAATTGTTGGTCTAACCTGGGGCCTAGGAACAAGGTGCCAAACTTGGTTGCGTTCAAATTGATTGAGCTCCTCTTGCATGGCTAGCAACTAATATGAATCGGTCTCGGCTTCGAGCACATTTTTGGGTTCAATATGAGAAATGAATGCATAGTTACCACAATAGTCATGAAGTCTAGAGCGAGTAGTTACCCCTTTTAATACTTCACCTATGACAAGGTCCTTGGGATGATGTGGATTGTATCTCCAATCCTTTGGTAGTGGTTGAGTAGGCTCCACCTCATGTGTTTGATTTTCATTCCCTTGTGCCTCTTCCACTTTTGCTTTGCTTCCTTCATCATCCTTTGGTTTGTCTCCCATAGTAGAAGCATCCTCCAAGGTCACTTTCTTCAAACCTTCATCCAATGCATCTATTTCTACAACATTCTTAACAAACTTGTTAGATTCCTCAAACTTAACATGAATAGACTCTTCAATAGTCAAAGATGATCTAATGAAAACTCTATAAGCTTTACTAGTGTTTGAGTAACCTACAAAATAAGCCTCATAAGATCTAGCATCAAATTTTCCTAAATTATCTTTTGTATTTAAAACAAAACATTTGCATCCAAAAACTTTAAAGTAGGAAACATTTGGTTTTCTAGAAAAATACATTTCAAAAGAAGTTTTAGTTGTATTTTTACACAAGAAAACACGATTAGATATGTAGCATGATGTATTAACGGCCTCGGCCCACAAATAATGTGGTAGACCATATTCATTAAGCATTGTCCTAGCCATCTCTTGTAATGTTCTATTTTTCCTCTCAACTACTCCATTTTGTTGTGGAGTTCTAGGACAAGCTAATTCATGCTTTATTCCATGTTCTTCACAAAAAGTAATAAAGGGAAGGTTAATGAACTCACCTCCTCTATCACTTCTTATTCTTAAAATCAAAGAATCCTTTTCTTTTTCTACTCTTTTCTTAAAAGTTTGAAAATAAGAAAATGCTTGGCTTTTATGTTCAAGAAAGAAAACCCATGTAAATCTTGAAAAATCATCAACTAAAACAAATGCAAATCTATTCTCACTTAGACTTTTGGTTTGTGTAGGGCCAAAAAGATCCATATGGATTAACTCCAAAGGACGTGATGTCATGATATCCTTAATTGACTTGAAAGAAGACTTAGTTTGTTTCCCAAATTGACAAGCGTCACAAACTCGGTCCTTTTCAAAATTCAAGCAAGGAATACCTTTCACCATTTCCTTTGAATTTAATCTAGAAATATGATCAAAAGAAATATGCCCTAATCTCCTATGCCACAACCAAGAGTCATCATCGAGGGCTTTCAAACAAGTAATATTACAAGACATATTTAACATATCAATCATATAAACATTACTTTCACGAAAACCGGAAAATACACAAACATTAGAAGTTCTATCAATTACTTTACAAGAAACATTATCAAAAACAACATCAAAACCTTTATCACAAAGTTGACTAACACTCAAGAGATTATGCTTGAGGCCATCAACTAAAACTACATTTTCAATTAAAGGAGAGGTGCCAAGTTTTACATTACCAATACCGATGATTTTACCCTTGGCGTCATCTCCGAAGGTGACGGTGCCACCTTCATGATATCTTGATAGGGTTGCAAAGTTGTTGATGTCCCAAGTCATGTGCCTTGAGCAACCGCTATCAAGATACCACAATCCTCTACGTCGTTGCGCTTTGGAAAGTACCTACATCATTTAACACAATTGTTGATTTTGGTACCCAAACTTTCTTGGGTCCTTTAAAGTTAGTGCCTCGAACCCAAACATTATGACGTGATACATTTAATCTATCATAGCAAAAATTGGCTAAGTGCCATTTCCGTCCACAATGTGAACATGAGAACACTCTACCATACATGAATGCATGATGTGTATGTGTAGTGTGAGCATGTTTTGGGGTTTTGCCATGTTGTTTAGGTTGTGTAGCATGAACATGAACATGAGCATGAGCATTTTCTTTGGGGCTTGTTTCTTAGGAAACATAGCCTCAATTTTCTTCTTGTTAAACTCACAATTTTTTAAAACAACACTTAATGAGTCTAATCTTTCCTTAAGCATAGAAACTTCATTTGAATCAATTAGTGGGGCCTTACCTTTGCAAGAAATCTTATATTTTTCAAAATCATTTTTGGTAGTGGCCAAAGTAGAAACCAAATCATCTTTTTCTTTTGTAAGAGTAAAAACTTGATGACTTAAAGATTCATTTTCCTTTTTCATTTTTAAATACTTTTTCTTTAAGAAATCATAATTTTGTGACAACTCAACAAAAGCTTCTTCTAACACATCCATAGAAAGTTCATTATCATGAGAAGGGGAAGAGGTTACCTTGCTTGTGCCTTCATTAGCCATGAAGCACATGTTGGCGGTGTCTATTTCTTCCTCGGATTCGGTCTCCGAATCCCAAGTTGCCTTCATAGCCTTCTTCTTGTAGGGCTTCTTTGATGTGGAGGGCTTAGCTTTGTCCGGACATTCCGCAACAATGTGTCCGGGCTTTTGGCAATTGAAACAAGTGATCTTTCTTTCTTCTTTGCCTCCTTGCCATCTTCTTCTACCTTGGTACTTCGCCTTGTTGTACATCCTCCGGACATTTTTAACAAGGAGTGAGAGCTCCTCATCATCTTCTTCTTCATCGTCTTCATCGGAGTGTGTAGCTTGACTCTTGAAGGCGATAGTCTTCTTTTTGGAAGGAGCCATTTCCTCCCTTGCTTTCCTTTCCATCTCATGGGTTTTGAGGTTCCCAATGAGACCTATAAGCTCCATCTCTTCATTGTCATTGAGTTCCTTCAAGGTTGTTGCTTTAACTTCCCATGAAGGAGGAAGAGCTCGGATGATCTTCCTTACTCTTTGATCATTGTTGATATCTTCACCTAAAGAAGAGAGTCCATTAGTAATCTTGGTAAATCTTGTAACCATATCATCTATGGTTTCATTTTCTTGCATGCTAAATGTTTCATATTGAGACCGAAGAAGGTCAATCTTAGCCTTCTTTACTTGTGAGGTCCCCTCATGAGTGACTATCAAGTGTGACCAAATCTCAAATGCGGATTTGCAATGGATAACCCTAGAAATGTCATCATCATTAAGGGCTTGTAGGAGTGCATAATGAGCTTTGGCATTGGCATCGAATTCCTTAGTCTCTATTTCGGACCAAGTGGATTCGTCACCGGGGGGTACACTAAAGGACTTAGTCACGGACTTTGCAACTCGGCTACCTAGAGATTGCAAAAACACGGTCATCTTAACTTTCCATATGGGAAAGTTAAGTCCATCAAATTTAGGAGGGGTCTTAATTCCATCGGCCATTTTTACTATATGAAAATGAATGAAATGATTAGCAAATTAGGATCTTCTCTAAGGTTGTTAAACCAAATCCTAGAGTCCAAGCTCTGATACCAATTGAAAAACACCTAGAGGGGGGGTGAATAGGTGTGATTGCTAATCTTAAAAATTTTAACTCTCTAAATGCGGAACCTAAAACAAGTGAGGCTCAACTTAGTACAATTCAACAAGTGTAGCCGAATTCCCCTGCGAGGCTCTGGACTAAACTCCTCTTGATTCCCCTTGATATGGGTTGAGGCGCTATGTGAAGCTCTTGTTGGATGAGTACGGGATTGGCACACACAAGTATGAAATGGATGATATGAAGAATGATGCAAACACAATGATATATGGCAAGAATTATAAGCAAGCAAATAGTAGCACAAGAAAATTAAACAATATCACAAGTATGCAATAGAAAGCAATAAGGAGCTATTGAAAAGTAAAGCAAGAATTGGACGCAAAGGCAATCGCAAACAAAGTGATTTGTTTCAAGGTTCGAGCCACCGCTCTACTCCCCGCCTTCACCTCCGTGAAGGGTTTCCACTATCCACCGAGGACGCCTTTACAATATGGTCTACCGAAGACCGAGCACCGAGCTCCACCAAGTACAAAGGACCTCTACCGAAGAGGTTGCTCCACAAGGAAAGGATTACAAGAACAAAGTGATCACCAACAAGATCACTACACTTTTTTCTCAAACTCTTTTACAAACACTCTCACTTCAATTACAACTTCACTATAGAATGAGTATAGGATTTTTGGCTCTATGAAGTGTGGTGAGAAAACTTCAGTTGTAGAGTGATATAGACAATCAAACACAACTGAAAAACTAGCTCAAAAAGAATTGGAATGAAGGCTTAAAAACTCTTTTCTTTTCTCTTTTGAAAACAACACAAACTTGAGGATTTTCTTGGTGAAATGCAAGAGAGACTTCTCCTCTATTTATAGGGTTAGAAAATAGGTTAAAAACAATTTCTTTTTGTCTTATTTTCTCTGAAAAAGTTCCCAACAACTCTCCAAAAATCTGTTAAAGCTGAAAACAAAAACAGATTTTCAGAACTGCCCAAAGAGGAAAGAGCCGTTAGGCTTGTTGCAGGCCTGGCGGTCGACCGGTCCGGTCGACCGCCAGCCCTGCTGGAAAGAGCCGTTGGCTCTCGGTCGACCGGTCCGGTCGACCGACCCAAAAGGAGGAAACACAGTTTCCTTCTTCCGTCGACCGGTCCGGTCGACCGAAATATCCCGAGAGCAATCTGCTCTCCGTCGGTCGACCGGTCCGGTCGACCGACGGACATGCACAAACAGTGCATGTCCAGACACATTGCCGGTCGACCGGGCCGGTCGACCGATGTTGCCTGAAACTGAAAAACTGGGCTGTTTTGAAGATGGAATTTTTTTGTAAAAAACATTTTAATAATACCAATAGCTAAGTATTATGCAGAAAATAGTTTATACACATGTTTTAAACAAGTTTTTCAAGATATAAAGCTTTGGTACATGTATATATAAACTAAGGCATAAAACTTAGAATTAACCATTTTCAAAACATAGGAAATACATGAAACAAGTGTGTGTGCAAATCCTAGAGCCAAATTTCATATACTCAAACTTTAACATTCTAAACTTACAAACTTCTAAAAGACTTCAAGGCAATGCTTCAAGATGGGCTATCTTCACTTGATCTTCAATTTTGCATCTTGAGCCCAATTGGAGTTGACTTGAGTCCAAAACCTTGTATTTGTGAGAGAAGACTTCTAGAATGAATAGAAATCTGAAACACACTTAAACAACAAATGTTATTAGTACAAATAACTAATATGTTTTGTAATCATCAAAATACACTAATCATGGGTGATTGTAACCTTGGGCCAACAAACACAAGCAAATAAATATGACAAGATGAATTATGCTCAACACAAGCAAATATGATATGAATGAAGTATGATGCTTTGCACAATATAAATGAGAGAGAGTTAGAGAGACAATGGATCAATCGCAAAGACCAAGATATGTTTCGAGGTTCGAGCACCTTGCTCTACATCCCCGCCTACACCACCGTGTAGGATTTCCAATCCACTATCTCCCACCGAGGGAACCTCTACCGAAGAGGATTTGTTACAACACTAGGAGTACCAAACTCCTCTCTCAATACAACAACCTCCACCGAGGCCAACAACCAACCAACAACCACCTCTACCGAAGAGGCTCACAACCAACACAATCACCTCTACCTAAGAGGGATCCAAACCAAAACCCCTCTGATCACCTCTACCGAAGAGGGATTCACAAAAGCAAGGAGGGTTTACAATAAGTGGTTACAAAGACCACAAATACAATCTTTCTTTCTTTCTCTTTCTTTTTCCACAAAAATAAGATCCTAATAGATTAGGATAGATGATAGCTCAAGTGTGGAAACACGGTGTTTTTGGAAACCAGCAACAAAGAAAATCTACTTGGGAAATCACTTGTAAATGATAGAAAATGAAAAACAAAACAATCTCCCAAAACCCTAGCTTTCTTTGATTTTCCAAAAACCTAAAAACAAATAAGATGAAATCTTTTTGACTTAAAAACTCTTTTAAAACTCTTTTAAACACTAGAGAAAGTCTGGAATTTTTCTCCTTGAAAACCTTGGCCAAAATCCCAAAGAGATGGGGTTTATATAGGCCAAAACAGAAACTAGCCGTTAGAGCTGAGCTGGCAGCTCTGACAGGCAACGGTCGACCGGCCGGTCGACCGTCCAACGGTCATATTTGACCCGTTGGAGCTACCGGTCGACCGCCCGGTCGACCCAAACAAACAGAGAGCAGAACTCTCTGCAGCGGTCGACCGTCCGGTCGACCGGACCACTGTGCTGCCAGATGTGCACGTCTGTGCACGTCGGTCGACCCGTGCGGTCGACCGTTCCTTGGTACGGTCGACCGTCCCAGTCGATCGACCAGCCTGTCAGCACAAAAAAAAAGTTCAGAAAATTTGGGAAAAATATTTTATAAAAATCTTTTATCTTTTCTGAAAAATATATAAAACTTGTTTTAACATTTTATATTGAAACTCAAACAAGTGATGAAAATTTCAAGACAATATATCAACATATCAATTTATTTTTTTTTGTGTCTTGCAAATTTTATCAAAACCAAAACCGGTATTTTGTCAAACTTGATTTTTCCAAAATATGAATAGGATAGTCAAAATAAGTTTGTCTAGTAAGTTTAAAGCATGTATGTATATTTAGAACATATCTAATATACATAGAAATAAAGTAAACTTGTTTGATCTACTATTCATGAAAACCAAAAATCCAAATCATGAAATGTGTGTGTATGTGTACTTGAGCATATCATACTATTCTAATCTTTACAAATGGATCTAAACACACTATCTAAACTAGGATACCTAAGTCTTCTTGATGATCTCCATCTTCAAGTAGACTTGCTCCCAAACGCAATCCACCGAGTGCAAAGGTATGATATTTAAGCTTTGGCACCGGAATCACCATGATAAGCTTCCAAACACCTTGTTGAAGCTAATCACCAACTAATATCTTGGTTAATGATCTGAAACTTAAACAATACAAGATTATTAGTAAACATAACTACATGAGTTAATCATCATCAAAACTAGGGTGGAAGGCCTTTGGGCCAACAATTTTATCAACACCCTTGTTCCAAAATGGAGTGTGAAAAGATGGAATGATTGATTTGGACTCAGGAAGTGCAGGAACTAATACTAACTCAGGAATTTGACTTAAGTCAAGTAAAGGTTTAGGAGTCAAAATTGGTTCAGAATCGGGTCCAAATTAAGAAATTGAAACTCAAGTCCACATTCATTTTTTCACAACGGAATGTGACTTTCTAAGATTGGTGATTCAAGTTCAAGAATGACAGGCATGGGAACCAAAACTGACTCTAAAATGTTGCTCAAATTGGGTAGCGAAATAGGGTCAATATTGATTCAGGAATTTTAACTGGATCACAAATTTGAGGATCGAAGTCACATTCTTCATTAAGTTCAATTTCATAAAAATGAGAACTTTCCAATTTGTCAATGGGACTTTCAAAAGAATGAAATTGGTCAAGTTCAATTTGTTAGCCATAAAAGATTGGTGATTCAATTTCACGATGGACTGGCACTGGATCCAATACTGACTCAGGAAAAGGCTTGAAATTAGGTAAAAATACCTCAGTCATTATTGAATCAGGAAGTGAAATTGAATTACCAAGTTGAGGTTCAGGATCATATTCATGCTCAAGTTCAACTTCAGAAAAAAGGATAACTTGCCAAAATGTCAATAGGATTTTCAACATTTGAGGTTTGGTCAAGTTCAGAAGGGCGTGCTAAAATTGAATCTTGGTTTCCAAAACAACATGATTCCTGGTCTAGATTGATAGAGTTAGAGATATCTGGATTGGTTAAAGGTTGATAAGAGTGAGTTTCTTCATTCCTATGAGTGTTGACCAATTGACTCAGTTGTACTTCTAACCTATCAATAGACTGCGTAAAAGATTTTTGAAATTGTTGTGAGGTCTCATGCAAGATTTCTATACTCTTTTCTAGCTCAGATTTTTCTTCAGATGGTTGTTCTAGAAAGGGAGTGTAGGAATCTTGGTTTTGAAAAAATTGTGAAGATTGTGAGTACAACAAGTTTTGAGATTGTCGCTCAGACTCACACAAGAGTTCCTCAGTCAATCCCAAGATGGATGTTTGATTATTTTGAAGAGGTGGAACTGAGTAAGGCTCTTGAAAATATTGTGGAATTGGGGAGGCTATCATTTTCTGAAATTATCGCTCGGCCTCTTGTAGGTTGGCATCTATATTCTTTTCTAACTCGGATTTTTCTTCGCATGGTGGTTCTAGAAAAGGAGTATAGGAAGCAAAAATGGGAAATGGATATTGTGAAAATTGTGGACAAGGTGGTTGAAAATTTGACTCGGGGAGGTGAATTCCCATTGACTCTGTAAAGAGTGAAAATTATTTTGAAAATTATGGATATAAGATTGGGGGTATGGGTTGTATTGATTTAGATAAGTCTAACCCGATGTATTTGGTTGGTTCATATTATAAAAAGCTAGTTAGAATTATTTGAATCAAATGGGGTCGGTGTGAAATATGGATTCATATTAGGTTTGAAAGAATTGTTATTGTTGAATTCTATTTTACAAATAATCACAAACAAAAAAGAAAAAGCAAACAACAAATAAAAAGAAATAAAATCAAACCAAGCCTATACTAGGGTTGACCTAGACCTAGACAACTCCTAACTGGTCGATTACCCGGGGGAGGTGGTTGCCTGAATCCGACCACAAGCTAATCGGTCAGGTAGGGGCAAAATACAGTGGGAGGTATCCGTGCGTAAGCAACGAGCCTCAATTACGCCAAACCACAGTATCTTCGAGGCGTAACCTCTTAATCCCTAACCTAGACACCGATTTCACAAGAGTAAGATTCAAAATAAGTTCCACCCTCGGTCAATCTCTTAATGAGTCTAAGATGTTCCTAGGGCCAACGTCAATTAATTTTTATTAGGGCTTGGGTTGTGTGAGTGGGGAGGTGGTTTTTGGGCTAAAGAAGGGTGATGAAATCCCTACCTTATCTTGTATGAGTTTTGCCCTTAAGTCCAATTCATGCAAGTGTACAATATAGACAAGAGTATAACACAAAGCGATAAATCACCCACGTGTTTATCCTATGCTATATACAATGCCATATGTACACCTTAGTCCACATCACAAGAACAAAATACAGTATATTGGAATTGAATTGATACGTGCCTAAATGCAAATGTCTAAACTGTTTTAAAAGCATCCAAATACCGTATTTTAGTTCTTTAATTTATTGCAATGTGTCAGGCAATCAAAGCAGCAAATTGGCAGCAGAATATAATAATATATGCAACTTGCAAAGTCTCTGCAAAAGGTGAAGTCCAAATGCCACAAATATGCCGCGTTTTCATGGCTATTCTTTGATTTTTGTGGCACAATTATGGAAGCAGGGTCCCTGCTTTCTAGAGCAGAGACATGCAAGCAAAAGGAAAGTTTTGCAATGTTCAGTTTCTGCAAAAATTAACCTGCACACCAAAACAGAGAAGAAAATGTTAACAAAAACGTGAAATCAAAACCATTCCCATCCCCAGCAACGACGCCAAAAATTTGATCGGGGCAGAACCAGCACTCGAAAACGTGTGTTTTGTGAAATCAATAAAAAGCTTATGTGTGCTAGTGTTCCCTCGATGCTTCCGTTATAGTATTGGCTCAACGGGTCGAATCCACAAGGACGAGAGGCGATAGAAGTATTAACAGTTTTTTTTCACGTCATATGTTAACAAGTTCTTCTTTGTAAAAAGAATTAGAAAAAGAAAACAAAAGAAAACTGAACACGATAGGTGGAGAAGGCGATGAAAGCGATGTGAAAATAAAATAGAAGTGATTTGGAAAAAAATAGAAAAGAAGATAAAACAAAGGTGAACAAAGAAGTTGGTGAAAACATCGACAAGAAAATGATAAAAAAGGTTTTGAAAATAATTCTTAAAACAAAGTAAAAAGAATGAGGAATGCTATAAAAGAAATCTCATGGTTTCTAACTACTAATTAATCCACTAACATGCTAACCTCTTAGTGATAGTTGCCTCACATAGATCCTTGGCCATCAGTAATCCTTGGCTTCAAGAGACGATACAGGGCATGGCAAATAAGATAGTTCTTCAGATTCAAACTTGCATCAAGAACAAGCTAATACAATTATTAGATCATCAAAACCATTAGAAGTAGGTATGAAATATGAGAGTTAGCTTGGTTAGCAAGTTAGATGTTAGAACCCATCATCATGAGCCATCAATGGCTCTTGCAAGAGCAAGACCTTGTAGAGGCTATTAGATTCATGTGGATTTTCAAGTAAGTGGTTAGCTAGTTAGCAGTTAGTCACCATGAGAGAAAAGTTAGCTAAGCATCATGTAGAAATTGGAGAAGATTACAATGGAGAAGAAAGGAGACACCTTTACATAGATTGTCACCATCTATTACATCAATATCTCTCTATCTCTCTCTGAATCAACTCAGCCCTAATACATGATCTATAAAAGAAAAGAAAATACAAAATAAAAGAGAAAGAACCTCCTAATCTACAACTAGAAGATAGAAAACCTTACCTAAATCTAAATCTGTTTCCGTTCTGGGCCTCTACGGGGCTTTATATAGGCAAACGGGGCTTCTAGAAGACGAGACGAGGCTATGCGTCGAAGATCGACGCGTGGCCCCACCATATTGCCGTGAAAACATGGTATTTGCCGTGTTTTCACGGCAAAACCAGGGACATAGGTCCTTGGTTTTTGGTGAGTGATTCCCGTCGCTTCTAGGACCTTCTTGGTATACTCGATTTCGGTATATTCGTCCGGATCTTCGTCTGACGTGCGCAAAGGTCTAGGTTCAATGCATCTTCTAGAAGTCCCTTGCTTGACCTCCAAAAAATGCAGATTTAATTACCCGAAAATGAGTTTAATTAAGCTCTTATTACCCATTTGCCCTCCTTGTCTTGATGATCTGCAAGAGACAACAAAACACGGTTTAGACCGATATTTTATTCATAAATCAATAGGGAAATGCACTATAATAATACAGAACTGTAGACTAATTAGCTGGCTATTTCTGAATTTGAATCCTCCCTTATCTTCATACTTGATTTGATGTGGTTATTCAATTCTGATCTGCAACTTGTTGGCGTATTGATTGCTTAATATAACTTATCAAATGATAAAATTAGAAATAGTGATCAATGTAAGAGTTATAGCCCTTTAAGTCTTCTTTCTGGATCATCTTGAATCATCAGATTTCAAATAGTAAAATGTATCCAGTCTGAATCTGAGTCAAAATTGCTTCATCTTATCCGTTAATTTTCTCTCTATCAATTTGTCTCTTTGGATTTTGAATTTGGACTCTGTATTTGACGTTATCCTCGGTTGATCTTTACTAACCAAAATGGATTTATAGAAATTCAAATTTTACTGGTTTTCATTGGGTGATATCTTCTAATTTGCTCTGATCTTCAGCTGAATATTTGCCACAATCCTTAATTTGTTTTGGATGTGTAGATATCCTCATAGATCTTTAAGTTAATCGAAATGATTCACCAAAATTTGATCTTTAACTGACTAGATCTGGGATCATCCTCAGCTAAACAAAAAAATTCAGTTAAATCTGATTTTAACTGGTATTTATTTGATTTAATCCTCTTTCTCCAATGATTATCTTCTGCAGAACAGACATTTAAGACAAGAAAATTAGCAGATTTATTACACGATAAATGTAGGAGTGTAATGAAAAGAATGCAAAATATGTGTACGATCAGTTACTTCTTTCCTCACTGCTCTTTCTTGCATCTTCTTCTTTGTGCTTTTTAATTCATGTCTCTAACAATTGCTAACATCTCTAACAAGCTTTACATTCCATGCTTTTTATCCATGTCTAACTAATCTTCCTCTTGCACGACTAACAACAACTAACCCACTAACCCTAACTCTTGAATGATAATCCACGCGAATAGCATGCCAATGGGCCTTGTGCGAGCAAGAGTTATGGATGGCTTATAATGAAGGGTTCTGACCTAACTCTCTTACAAGCAATCTAACTCTCATATTTTATGCTCTAACTTTATGTTCTTGATGATCTATTGATTGCCTAACTTACTTGTTTTGATTTGGAGAATGCATGTTCATCTTTGCCGATACCGATAGTGCACTTGTTTCTCATCCCAATCTCGCCTTAAATTGGATCTTGATAGGGTGATGTTCAAGTTTTTGCCGTGTAACACAAAGTGGAGGGTGAAGAACTTTCATTAGAATACTACATGACTAGTTCTTAATGCACAAGACTTATGAAGGCCAAGGATCCATTGTGAGGCCCTATCTTCAAGCAAGTTAACAGTTAGTGGGGTTAATTAGTAGAATGTTAGCCATGCATTCTTTTCCATTTTCTACAACTCAAACTTTTCAAGCAATTTTCCTTTTACTTCTTCATTTTTCTTCAAACTCTTTTTGCACTACTTTTCTCAAAACTTTCTTTTAAAAACTTCTTGTGAGAATTTTCTTTTAGTTTCTTTAAATCTTCTCTTTTCTTTTCTTTGGTTTCAATCATCGCTTTCTCGAATGCACATTTCTTTTTCTCTTTTGTTTTCACTCGCTTTCTTAACCACAACAAAATCACATCAGCCATTTCATACTCTTCTTTCTTTTTTTCTTTCTTTCTTTCTTTTGTTTTAACAGAAACAAGAAGGACAAATTTTGAAGAAAACAAAATAAAAATCAGACAAAGCTTCTATCGCTCACCCTCCCTGTGGATACGACACGTTTTACCATTTGGTCGAATTGTTCAAAAGTACATAAGCACAACTAGTAAAGGGCATAACTCACAACTCTGATGCTTGTATCATTTCAATACACTTTCCTATTCCGAACAAAATTTTTAGCGCCGTTGCCGGGAGGGTAACGGTTTTTGTTTTCTCGATCTGAATGTTTCCTTTTCTATTTCAGGTTACGAGTGCTTGGAAACAAGGAGTTAGCAGCTGCATTGACATATAAGTGGTTTTGGGCCTCCGCTCTGGAAAGTAGAGACCAAGTACCCTCATGACTGCCGCACAAACGCGACTTTTGCTGCGTCTTTGCGGCAAAATTGAGTTGACTATTATCATTCTTTTTTGCAGGGTCGCTTGTTTTTCAAAAATTAGCTCATTGCAACTACTGTTTTCCTTGTATGCCACACCTATATTACTGCTAATAAACCAATAGTAAAAAGTTTGTTGAAAGTTAAAAATTTGTTTAGACTTTTGCATCTTAGGACGCGTGTCCTTACAATTCTTTTACTTTATTGTTGAAGAGTGCTGGAGCAAGGTACGTGAGTATAGCATATAGAATATGACCCATCTCTTGGTTGATTTAATCGCTTTGAGTGAATCTTATTTGATATATCCTGTACACTGGCACAAATCAATTTTAAGGGCATCACCCAAATAAACAAGATAAGGTGGGAATTTCATCATCCTTTCTTAGCCCAAAAATAATATTCCAAGCACTCACAATCCCAAGATTAATCTAAAAATTATAGACATTGGCCTCTAGGGACATCAGGACTCAATAAGAGATTAACTGTGGTTGGAACTTGTTTTAAATTATACTCCAGTCAAATCAGTATCTAAGGTTGAAAATTAAGAGGTTAAGCCTCGAAGATATCATAGTTTGACGTAATTAAGGCCCGTTGCTTACGTACGGATACCTCCCACTGTATTTTGCCCTAACCTGGCTGATTAGCTGGTGGTCTGATTCAAACAACAACCTTCCCCAGAGAATCGCCCAGTTAGGAGTTGTTTAGGTCCAGGTATCCTAGATAGGCTTGGTGATTATTTTTTATTGTTATTTTTCTTTTTTACGTTTGTTTGTTTGGTGAACGTTATTTGTGTTATGCATGCAAGAGTGGTCCTGGGACCCAATTTTATCAAGGTTAGTTAGGAACACTCCACTTGCACCTACACCACCTCCTGAGTTCATTCCAATCATGGCCAAGGACGTGTCGCTTCAGAACAAGTTTTACTCGATTCGTTCTTTACTTCTCTCCTGCTTTCTATTACCCGAAGCTAATAGAAACAACTTTGAGCTGAAGCCCCAATTCATAAACGCCCTCCCAAGGTTCTATGGCTTAGAATCGAGGATGCGTACTTCTTCATTCAGGAGTTTGAAGAAGTATGCTTGATGATGAGAATCCCCCAATTGGGGGAAAATGCTGTTAGACTGAGGTTTATATCCTTTGCACTTAAGGACATAGCCAAGAAGTGGCTATATAACTTGCCTATTAGTTCTATTTCATCATGAGATAGCTTTGTTATGGTGTTCCCTAAGAATTCTACCCTATCCATAAGACTACCTTCATTAAGAAAAACAATTATGCAGTATAGGCAGGAAATCAATGAACCGCTCTGGAAGTATTTCGAAAGTTTAAGGATCTGTTAGCCCAATGTCCTCACCACGGAATAGAAAAGTAACGGCAGTGCCAGATTCTCTATGACATGTTAGATTACCAGACCAAGACACTCCTTGAGACTATGTGTTAAGGAGAATTTTTAAAGAAAGATGAGGACCAGGGTTGGGACTTATATGAAGCCTTAGCTGAGAAAATCATTCAGTGAGAGTCTTGCCCTGAAAAGACTAACCCCACAACCTCCAGAATCTGTTGGCCCAGAGGCCCTTTACTCTAGTTTTGATGATGATTAACTCATGTAGTTATAGTTTACTAATAATATTGTGATATTTAGTTTCAGATATTTGATCGAGATATTAGTAGGTGATTAGCTTCAACAAAGGTTTTTTGGAGCTTTCACATAGTGATTCAAGAGCTCGAGCGTCAAGTTCACATCTATCACTCGATTGGAGTCAAGCTCAGTGGATCACGTTTGGATCGAGTCAACTTGGAGAAGGAGTTCTACAAGAAGACCTCGGTTTGTTTAGTTTAAATTTGTTTAGATCTCATTGTAAAGATTAGATAGTGTGATATGCACAAGTTCACAATACACACAAGTTTTATGTTTTGGTTTTGATTTTTAGTTTAACCGATCTTAGTTTTCATGAATAGATAGAATCAAAACAAGTTTACATGGTTTAATGTATATTAGATTTGATCTATATACATCTATGCTTCATATACTTAGAAAAACTTATTTTGATAAGCTTATTCATGTGTTTGGAGTTTTGTATTTAAACAAAACTTATTTTTGGATTTAATGTCAAAAACATAGATATAATATCTTTCTTGTATATTGGATTCTATCCATATACTATATGCTTCAAAGTTGTTTCAATGTCATATTTTTGTATTTACATGTGTTTTGAAAAAATCGGATTTCCATTTCAAAAATTCAAGTTTTGGAAAATACAGTTTTTGGTTTAAGGCAAATTTTCAAGAACACAAAAATGGTTCAAATAGTTTGTAATATGTGTTGAATTTTTATCACACATATTTGTATTTCAAAGATCTAATAAGAACTGATTTTTATGAAATTTATGTGATATTATGGGATTTATTTGATAATAAAAACCCAAGTTTTCAATCCCTTAATGTTAGACCAGGCTATCTGCCGGTCGACCGGACCGGTCATCCGAGGCAGAAGTCGGTCGACCGGTCCGGTCGATCGACGTACATAGACGTGCACGCAGCCTAGGCAGGTAGGCCGGTCGACCGACTTGGTCGACTGCCAGAGAGCTTTGCTCTTTGGAAATGGCCCTGGTCGACCGAGCGGTCGACCGGCAGAGAGCTGTTGCTCTCTGTATCCTGTCCCGGTCGACCGGGCGGTCGACCGGAGGCACAACGGTCAGAAATCTGACCGTTGGGCCGGTCGACCGGGCGGTCGACCGGAAGGGCAAAACTGCCATTTCCTGCTGCCAACAGGCAAATTTGTTATGGGGCTATATATACCCCATATTTGAGCTGGTTTTTAACAAGATTTTAAGATAGAGACCACCAAGAGTTGTAACCCTCCTTACTTTGTGACATCCCTCTAGTGAGAGGTGATTGTGTTGATATCCCTCTGGTAAGAGGTGATTGTGGAGGTTGTGTTGGAATCCCTCTAAGTGTAGAGGTGATTGTTGGTGTGTTGGCTAAGTGCCTTATCCCTCAAGTGTGAGGTTGATATTTGTTTGGCTAAGTGCCCATCCCTCTAAGTGTAGAGGTGATTTGTGTTGTGTCTTGCCTCTAGTGAGAGGTTATATTTGGTTAAGAGAGGAGTGTGAACTCCCAATTTGTATTTTCCTAAATCCTCAATGGAGGTTCCCTGTGTGGGAAGTCCTGTGTGGACGAGTTAGTGAAAATCCTTCTATGTGAAGGCGGGGACATAGAGCTGTGTGCTCGAACCTCGAAACATATCTCAGTGTTTACGTTTGATCCACTTTCTCTAACTCTCTCTCTTATATTGTGCCTTGCATTATTCATATTGCTCATACATACTTATATGCTTGGTTGTGTTTGTTTGTATGCCACACTTGTGTTTAACAAAGAGAGCTTCATATAGCACCTCAACTCTTATTTAGATGAATCTAGAGCAGTTAGTCCAGAGCCCTTCACCGAAAATTCGGCTACACTCTTTGGTTACACTAAGGGTCTGTTTGGTTGTCGTAACTGGCCGTAATTCGTAGTTGTAATTGGTAAAGTCTTTTACAATTGTAAATGAGTTACATGTATGTAAATTTTACGGTGTTTGGTTGGTAATATAAAATTGTAAAGTGGGAAAGTGTATTGTACTTTACGGTGTTTGGTTGTCGTAATGTATAAGTCGTAAGTGAAAAAGTTGACCACAAAATTAACTATTTGGTGATTTTAAAAGTTTTAATACTGCAAATAAATATTAAAAAAGTTAAATATTAAAAAAATTTAATATTAATATAAAAAATATTACGAATTTGTATGACCACAAAATTAACTGTAACTGGGCTGTAAGTGAGTGGTAACTGGGTTGCAAGTGAGTGTTCATTGAGTTACGTAAGTCTTTTACGAATTACGGTCCAAACAAACGTCGTAGTTGTAACTGGGTAGTAAGTCATTTACGAATTACGGAGTTTTACGCGAAACAAACGGCCCCTAAGTGTATTGCATTTAGTTTTTAAATTCCACATTATTTGTCACTAGATTAGCAGTACACCTATTCACTCCCCCTCTAGGTGTACTTTCAATTGGTATCAGAGCCTACGCTCCTGATATTAGGTTTAACCACCTAAGAGTGAGATCTTGGTTGCTAATCTAGATTTGCATTTGCGCACATATTGTTTACACTCATGGATTTCATGACCCCTCCTATGTTTGATGTTTCTAACATCGACGTATGAAAGATTAAGATGAGTATGTATCTCAAGACCATAGGTTTGCATGTTTTCCTTGCCGCTACCATGAAATCCTATCTTGGTAATAGCAAGCATATAGAGGCTAATGCACAAGCCCTAATGGCACTTACAAGCACGCTTAATAAAGAATATTTGTGTTTAGTTTCTCATTGTGATTTCGCCTTTGCAGTGTGGAACACGTTGACCTCTCCCGCGCTACAAAAGCCAAACATAATGGAGAAGGAATCTAGTGAGGATGAATCCGAACAACGTTGCTACATGATCTAAGGGAATGACTCCCTTGAGGTAAATTCAGAAACTCATCTAGATGATTGTGCTATTTCTTCCGGTGATTATTTAGTTGATGCTGATGCTTTAAATGAAGAACTTTCTATTGTATGTGAAAATTGTTTGAAAAATATAAAGTTTTGAAAAAGAAAAATTTTGCATTAAATAAAGAAAATGAGGATTTAATTTCAAAACTTGATGTGTCTTTGCAAGAGAAGGTTGAGATTTCAAATGAAAGGGACTCATTGAAATCTGAACTTGAACTTGCTCTAAATGAAAACAAAATTTTGAAAAATAAAAACGTTTGCAATAATGTTTTAAAGAAAAATGAGGTTATATCTTCAAAACTTGATTTTTTTTAAAGAAAATGAATCTTTGAAAAATAAAATTATTTCTATTTCAAATGAATTGGATTTGGTTTCAAAGAAGAATATCTATTTGAAAAATGATTTAGATTCTCATGTTTGCCATCCTAGTGTAGCTTCATCATCTAGCATACCTATTACATGCACCTCTTCTTCTATTATTGAAAATGATATATCCATACTAAAGAAGAGTTTTGATTGTTTGGGCTCCACTTTGAGCCAATGTGCCTTGAAACACACACGGTTGCAATTCATGTTTCGAAAGAAACAAGTTCCAAATATGCATGCACACAAATCACGACATACACATGCTCCTCATGTTCACCCACACAACACCATGTATGCTCATGTGTACACTTGCACACATTGTAGACGTAAGGGCCACCTTGCAAGATTTTGTTATGATAGGATACATAATATGAATTTTGCAAATGAATTTGTTTGGGTTAGTAAAGGAGCTAACCCCCATGGACCCAAAGAGTATGGGTACCAAAAGTCATTCCTATTTTATTTGATGTAGGTGTGGGCTCTCGCTTGACGTGAGAGTGATGGTGCCTTGAGGTGGATGCGTTCCGAGCTTAATGGTGACTATTTTGGATGCATCACTTTCAAGGGAAGTTTAGTGGGAGGACCATCATGGTTTGGAGACATAGAGATGTGCCCTAATGGTTTTGGTAACTATCTCTTACTCCTATTTATGTTTACATGATTTTCATTATTGATTTTAGCATGTTTGGATGTTTCTTGATTATTATGTTAAATACCATGATAATTAGATTAGTGATATACATGATTAGATTTGAGATACACCCATGTTTTATATGGACCCTTATTTTAGTGTACTCACTTTAGTTTATCTATTGTGTATGTCCTAGTCTAATACATGTGTATTTACTTAATAATCATATTGGTTTATGTTTCATTTTATGCTTCATGATTTGATTACATGTTTAGATGTTAGTTTTCATTAAAACTTGAGTATATACTTGTACAACTAGTGAGCCACAAATAGATTATTAAATGTTTGTGCTTGATTGCTCATTTGTACTCATTAGATGTACTACTATAGCCTAGTTTTGATGATTCATGAATTTTGACTTGTATTCCTATTTTTGTGCATGTTTTCATGTTTGTGTTTAAACTTCATGTATATGTCTATTTTGTCTAAACTAATAGTTATTCATATACATCCTTGAGCCACTTGCCTTCATGCATATACTTTTGTGGACTCGTTCATGTTTGGATATATATGTATACTCTAGTTTGTACAAAACATACATATGCCTTGAAGTTTGAATTATTTTGATGAAAATTGAATTTTAATGATTTTTCGTGTTTTCATTTATAAAGGAATTTCACATTGAGCCTTATTGCCTATTCCCATGATTATGCTTTTCACATTCTTGTACACTCACATTACTTGATGTTTTCTCATGACTTTATTTTCATAAGTATTATTGTGCTATATAGATTTTGAGTGTTGATTATGTGATTGTCATATTTTATGAAAAATATTCTTGTTTTATTCCTTACTTGAAGGATTTCGTACTAGTTTACAAGTTTTTCATAAAACTAGTTGCGTTATTCCTCATGGGGTAGAGTTTTCAAACATGTTATAATTATTTTCAAACTTATTTTGAAAACCCCTACCCATAAATGGGCGGTTGGTTGGGCGACCATGCCTTGTATGCATTATTGAAAATCTATTTTAACATGTGCAAGAAATGGGTGGTAGGGAGTATAAGTTATACACTTGATCCTTATTGTGTTTTCAATTGGTATCACAATTGATATTTATTTTGTATACTCATATTTATTTCATATATGTATGCTTTAACTTCAAATAGTATCAATTTCGATTGTATTTAATTTTCATACATATATATGCGTTTTGATTGTGCTTACTATATCTTTATATCTTTGAGCACAAATTTTGTCATGCTAAGCTTGATTTAGTCCTTAATGATAATTATTTTCAAATTGGTATTTTTACAAGCTTATGCATTATTTTCATGAGTATTTCATAAATGGGGAGAAAATTCATGTTTTACCTTTCAATCGGTTTTGTTTACCTTTGGTATCTTACTCCCACTCTTTATGTTGTAAAATGATGTCTTAGTTTTCATTTTGTTTCCTATGCTCCTAATGAAAATTATTTTCAAATGGTATAAGTTTCATTTTAAATATTGGTATCAAGAATATTAAATTGATATTATTTTCTATTTGGTATCTTTATTGCAAAATGATTTTAGTGTTTAACCAAAGGATTGGTTTATGTTTTTCAATTGGTTTCAAAAGTGTAAAATATTTTCAATTGGTACTAATTTTTACAATTGGTATCAAGATTACCTATATGTTTATATCTTTCAATTGATATCAAAATTTTTTGTTGGCCTCTTCGAAATGTTTTGTTTATTTTCAATTGGTATCATATATTGGTATCATGATGTTTCGATGCATACCTTCATACTAAATTGATATATTTTTTATTGGTATCATAATGTTTTGATTTGTATTTCTTATATGCAAGGGAAGCTTAACATCTTCTCTATATATATATATATTCATATTGAGTGTATGTCATATTGAAGTGATTGACCTTTCTTTGGTATGTAGTACACGTGTGTAGTAGAAGCTTCACATCTCCTTTTATACATTGCATATTATGCTTTATGTGGTTAGGGTTTAGTCATCTCTTTTCATATAAATGCATGTATACAGGGGGAGTTAACTTCGCGTCTCTCCTCTTCATGAATGTATATAGCATATATACCTTTATTGTTTGATTTATGCAAAAAGGGAGAAAAATATTATTTATGCCCTTTTATTGTTGGACCCCTTTGTTGATGAATTGACAAAAAAGGAGAGAGATATTTTGGAGTTTTATATATGCATGTTTGTTTAAATATGTTATCTTTACCATTGGTATCAAGAGTATCTTTTGTTGGTATCAAGAGTTTTTATTGGTATCAAGAGCAACATTTTTTAAGAACATGCATATTTTAAAATTGGTATCAATAGCGTGTTTATTCCATTGGTATCAAAGATTATGTTTGTTTCATTTCCTTATTTTATGCATGTTTATGCATATTTATGTTGAACATTCATTGAATATATTTATGTTTATTGCTATGCATGAATTAAGGGGGAGCTTCTATGAAGCTTAACTTAAATCCATGCATATATAACTCCATGAGTTTTGTCATCATCAAAAAGGGGGAGATTGTTAGCCCAGAGGCCCTTCACTCTAGTTTTAATGATGATTAACTCATGTAGTTATAGTTTACTAATAATCTTGTGATATTTAGTTTCAGATATTTGATCAAGATATTAGTAGGTGATTAGCTTCAACAAAGGTGTTTTTGGAGCTTTCATATGGTGATTCAAGAGCTCGGGCGTCAAGTTCATATCTAGCACTCGATTGGAGTCAAGCTCGGTGGATCACGTTTGGATCAAGTAGACCTGGAGAAGGAGTTCTACATGAAGACCTCGGTTTGTTTAGTTTAAGTTTGTTTAGATCTCATTGTAAAGATTAGATAGTGTGATATGCTCAAGTTCACAATACACACAAGTTTCATGTTTTGGTTTTAGTTTTCGGTTTAATCGATCTTGGTTTTCATGAATAGATAGAATCAAAACAAGTTTACATGGTTTAATGTATATTAGATTTGATCTATATACATCTATGCTTTATCTACTTAGAAAAACTTATTTTGATAAGCCTATTCATGTGTTTGGAGTATTGTATTTAAACAAAACTTATTTTTGGATTTAATGTCAAAAACATAGATATAATATCTTTCTTGTATATTGGATTCTATCCATATACTATATGCTTCAAAGTTGTTTCAATATCATGTTTTTGTATTTACATGTGTTTTGGAAAAATCGGATTTCCATTTCAAAAATTCAAGTTTTGAAAAATACAGTTTTTGGTTTAAGGCAAATTTTCAAGAACACAAAAATGGTTCAAATAGTTTGTAATATGTGTTAAAAGAACTAATAAGAACTGATTTTTGTGGAATTTATGTGATTTTATGGGATTTATTTGATAATAAAAAACCCAAGTTTTCAATCCCTTAATGTTGGACCAGGCTGTCTGCGGTCGACCGAGGGAGAAGTCGGTCGACCATCCGGTTTACTGACGTGCACAGACGTGCACGCAGCCCAGGCAGGTAGGCCGTCGACCGACCCGGTCGACCGCCAGAGAGCTTTTGGGAATTGGTTTTTTGATCTAAATTTCTATATCTATTTGGAGATTTTCCCAAGTGATTTTCTTTGCTCAAATACTTTATTTCTCACACTTGAGCTTATCTATCTATCCTATCTATTAGGATCTATTTTGTGGGAAATATTGGTTTGTGGTTGAGAGAGACCACCAAGAGTTGTAACCCTCCTTACTTTGTGACATCCCCCTAGTGAGAGGTGATTGTGTTGATATCCCTCTAGTGAGAGGTGATTGTGGAGGTTGTGTTGGAATCCCTCTAAGTGTAGAGGTAATTGTTGGTGTGTTGGCTAAGTGCCTTACCCCTCAAGTGTGAGGTTGATATTTGTTTGGCTAAGTGCCTATCCCTCTAAGTGTAGAGGTGATTTGTGTTGTGCCTTACCTCTAGTGAGAGGTTGTATTTGGTTGAGAGAGGAGTTGTGTACTCCCAATTTGTATTTTCCCAAATCCTCAGTGGAGGTTCCCTGTGTGGGAAGTCCTGTGTGGACGAGTTAGTGAAAATCCTTCTGTGTGAAGGCGAGGACATAGAGCTGTGTGCTCGATCCTCGAAACATATTTCGGTGTTTGCGTTTGATCCACTTTCTCTATCTCTCTCTCTTATATTGTGCCTTGCATCATTCATATTGCTCATACATACTTATATGCTTCGTTGTGTTTGTTTGCATGCCACACTTGTGTTTAACCAAGAGAGCTTCACATAGCACCTCAACTCTTATTCAGAGGAATCTAGAGGAGTTAGTCCAGAGCCCTTCACCGGGAATTCGACTACACTCTTTGGTTACACTAAGTGTGTTGCATTTAGTTTTTAAATTCCGCATTATTTGTCACTAGATAGCAGTTACCTATTCACCCCCCTCTAGGTGTACTTTCAGAACCGGTATGCACTCCATTGAGTCCTCTATAGCTGCTGAGGCTAAAGTCACACAACTAATGAGGAGATTAAAACTACTTGAGGCTAGGGAGCCAAACTCAGTAAATCAGGTCAACCCAACCCAAATGCCAAGTCTGGGTTGCACCTATTGCCATGCCTTGACCCACATATTTGAAGGGTGTCCAGTATGCTAAGCTCAACAGATGTTCCCTGACAGCATGAATATAGCCTACACCAGACCCAATTACAATCCTTACTTCAAGACATACAACTCAGGATGGAGAAATCATCCTAATTTTTCTTGGAGTCAGTCTGGTCCTGAGCAGCCAAGGCAACAGTTTTCACATCAATATGCTGCTCAAACTTATCAACCCAATTTTCATCAAAATCAAGCTAATTTTCAGCCGGCTTACCAACACAATTTCCAGCCCCTACCAACATCAACGACAAACTCATCTAGATAGGAAAATGACAGATTTGAAAAGAATGATAGAAAACTTGTTCAAAACTCAAGCCTCAATGATGAACAGTCGTAATCAAGCTATTAATAGGCTAGAGGTACAAATAGGTCAATTGGCTAACTCACTTAATGAAAGACAAAAAAGAACATTGCCTAGTTAACCATTACGTAATCCTAAGAACCCCTTCCCTATTAATGAAGCTGAGGACATAATTCCAAAATAATGCAACACTATTCAAATCTTAAGATCAGAAAAACAAGTTGATAATAAGGTTTCAAATCCCCCAATTTCTAAAAATCCAGTGTCTAATCCTCTTGTGATTACATCATAAGTTTCAATGATCCATCTTCATCATCAAGTTCACAACCATCCACTTCAAAGTCTAATGAAAAGGATAAATCAGCTCAGCAAACTTACACGCCTATTTTGCTATTTCCTACCAGGCTAGCAAACAACAAAACAAATGCTCAAATGAAAAAGATTAGAGAGATGTTTAATCAAGTCCAGACAAACGCCACTTCTTGATGCCATTCAGCAAGTCCTAACAGATGCCAAGTTTCTAAAAGATATGTGCGCCAAGAAAAGGAAAACAAATGCTCCCAAAAAAGTCTTCCTTGCATCCAACATCAGTGAGTTGTTATCCAAGCCCATCCCTATAAAATACAAAGACTCCGGGTGTCCAATCATTTCATGTTTCATAGGACAGACCACCATAAACCGGCACTGCTTGATCTGGGAGCATGTATAAACTTGCTCCTCTTTTCTGTGTATCAACAACTCGGGCTGGACGACCTCCGTCTAACCCGGATTACTATACAATTAGCTGATCGTTCTATAAAAGGCTCCAAAGGAAAAATTACAAATGTCTTCATATGGGTCAGGGAGTTCATCTACCCTATAGATTTTATCATTTTGGAGACACAATCCATGCAAAATTCGAAAGCTTAGACCCCGGTCATTCTAAAATGACCTTTCCTAGTAACTGCAAACACGATCATAAACTGTAGGAACGGATCTATGCACTTGACTTTGGTGACATAACGAAGGAGGTGAATGTTCTTCACCTGGAAAACACCTCGGGACTTGGATAACCAATCATTTGAGGTGAATTTGATTGAAGGACTCACAAGTGAACATAAGGAGGAGTTAGAGTATGAGCCTGACCATGAATTTGATTTAGAGTCAGATGACTTCAATCTTGACCAGATTGTAGACTCAACAGTAGAGTGGGAAACAGACGCAACCCCAATCATTTTCTTGCAAGAAGAACAACCTTTGATGGATCATACCCCTTCTTCTGAACTGAAAGCTCTTCCTAGTCATCTCAAGTACCAATACTTGGGTGAAAAGAAAGCTTTCCCTGTGATCATAGCTTCCCATCTGACAGAAAAACAAGAAGAGGATTTTCTTGTTGTATTTGTTGGCCTAAAGGCCTATCACTCTAGTTTTGATGATGATCAACTCATGTGTTATAGTACTAATGATCTTGTGTTTATTTAGTTTCAGATTTGTGATCAAGATCTTAGTAGGTGTGTAGCTTCAACAAAGGATTTAAAGTCAAGTTTTGGAGCTAGTACGGTTTGATTCAAGAGCTTGTGCATCAAGACCACATCAAGTACTCAAGAGGAGTCTAACTCATTTGATCATGTTTGGACCAAGTCAAGAACATGTGAAGACTTCAAGTGAAGACCTTCAAGATCAAGACTTGTGTCTAGATTTGTTTTTATAAGATTTTGTTTTTAGTTAAAATGTAAAGGATAGAATAGTTGGTGGATTGCTCAAGTATATCTTATACACACACACACTCCTGATTTAGATAAGTTTTCATAAAAGAATTTTATTTTAGAAAAATACAAAAGTTTTCTTTTAGAAAAATACTGGTTTGATTTTTGGAATACAAAGTTTATATGTTTTTACCAAAACCATATTTACAACTTAATGTCAAAAGCATAGATATTTCATCATGTATGTGTAGTGAATCATATCCATACACTATATGCTTTAAAAGTTGTTTAAATATCTTATTTTTGTATTGGAGAAGTTTTGAAAAAACCAATTTTGGAAAAATAGTTTTCGTTTTTAGCCAAAATTTCCAAGTTACAAAAATAGTTCAAATTGTTTGTAACATGTCTTGATTTTGTTCAATCATGTTTGATTATCAAAGTATAATGTTAAAACTATTTTTGTAGATTTTTCGTGAATTTATGGGATTTTATTTTAGAGAAAAAGCCAACATTTTATATCCCTAATTAAAGCCTGCCAGGCTCTGGCGGTCGACTGACCGGTCGACCGGACCAAGAGCCGGTCGACCGGAGCGGTCGACCGGAGCGGTCGACCGATGTGCACAGATGTGCATAGGATGGGCCGGTCGACTGCACGGTCGACCGCCAGAGAGCAGCTGCTCTCTGGAAAGTGCCCCGGTCGACCGGGCGGTCGACCGGCAGAGAGCTGAGCTCTCTGTATCCTGGTCACGGTCGACCGGCCGGTTGACCGCTGGCTCACGGTCAGAATTCTGACCGTTGGCCGGTCGACAGAGCGGTCGACCGACAGGCCAATCTGGCTCGTAACGGCTAGTTTTTCTAGCCCGATAAAGTGGGGTTTTTGGGGGCTGTTTTCAACAAGATTTTAAGTGGATTTTTACAACAGTTTTTCCTACTCTTTTAAGAGGTTTTCTCCACTTATATTAGAGCCAATATTTCCAATCAAAAGGGCAGTTTATCAAGAGTGTTTTCAAAGTGATTTTCTTGAGTTTTCCTCCACCATTCCATCCTTGTTTTTCTCACAAACACTTGAGCTATCCATTGATATATTCATCCTATAGGAGTGTTATTGTGATATTGTTTTTAGGTGATCAAAGTGTTGTGATCACCAAAGACTTCTTTCTTTGCTTTGAGGAGGCGGACGTGTGTGTTCGCATTATTTCGGGTTCTAGTGAGAACTCGGTGTTTGAGGTGCGGCCTCGGCGAGCTTGTGGGCTTGCGGTGTGTACGGGACTACAGAGTCCAAGGAGTTCAAGTGTGAACTCGCCTTGTAGGTGTTGCGGCACCGAGTGATCCGGTGGGATCGGTTTATAGTGGAAATCCTTCAAGTGTGAAGGCGGGACGTAGAGCAAGTGTGCTCGAACCTCGAAACAAATCTCCCGTGTTTGCGATTGCTCACTCTCTATCTCTTACTCTTGTCTTTATATCTTGCATGCTAATATTGTCTTTATCTTTATATGCTTGATATATGTGTGCTTAATTGTTATATGCTTGGGGTTTGTTTGCTAACACTTGTATTCAACCAAGAGAGCCAACGCGGCACCTCAACTCTTATTTAGAGGAATCTTGAGGAGTTAGTTTAGAGCCCTTCACAGGAAATTCGGCTACACTCTTGTGTTATACGTGGTGCTTAGTGTAGTAAGTTTTTAATTTCGCATTTAGTGACCATAAGATTAGCCATCATCTATTCACCCCCCTCTAGGTGATTTACAATTGGTATCAGAGCCAAGTGCTCTTGATTTGGGTCTTACAACCTAGAGTTAAAGATCCTCATTTTTTAGGCTAATCACAATATTTGTATTCAACTCTTACAAAAGGGCAGTTTATCAAGAGTGTTTTCAAAGTGATTTTCTTGAGTTTTCCTCCACCATTCCATCCTTGTTTTTCTCACAACACTTGAGCTATCCATTGATATATTCATCCTATAGGAGTGTTATTGTGATATTATTTTTAGGTGATCAAAGTGTTGTGATCACCAAAGACTTCTTTCTTTGCTTTGAGGAGGCGGACGTGTGTGTTCGCATTATTTCGGGTTCTAGTGAGAACTCGGTGTTTGAGGTGCGGCCTCGGCGAGCTTGTGGGCTTGCGGTGTGTACGGGACTACAGAGTCCAAGGAGTTCAAGTGTGAACTCGCCTTGTAGGTGTTGCGGCACCGAGTGATCCGGTGGGATCGGTTTATAGTGGAAATCCTTCAAGTGTGAAGGCGGGGACGTAGAGCAAGTGTGCTCGAACCTCGAAACAAATCTCCCGTGTTTGCGATTGCTCACTCTCTATCTCTTACTCTTGTCTTTATATCTTGCATGCTAATATTGTCTTTATCTTTATATGCTTGATATATTGTGTGCTTAATTGTTATATGCTTGGGGTTTGTTTGCTAACACTTGTATTCAACCAAGAGAGCCAACGCGGCACCTCAACTCTT
The DNA here is from genome assembly GCA_038442645.1 of Agave tequilana. Taxonomy (NCBI): domain Eukaryota; kingdom Viridiplantae; phylum Streptophyta; class Magnoliopsida; order Asparagales; family Asparagaceae; genus Agave; species Agave tequilana. The sequence goes on from JAVJIF010015119.1 coordinate 77,715, forward strand.
ATTTAGAGGAATCTTGAGGAGTTAGTTTAGAGCCCTTCACAGGAAATTCGGCTACACTCTTGTGTTATACGTGGTGCTTAGTGTAGTAAGTTTTTAATTTCGCATTTAGTGACCATAAGATTAGCCATCATCTATTCACCCCCCTCTAGGTGATTTACAATTGGTATCAGAGCCAAGTGCTCTTGATTTGGGTCTTACAACCTAGAGTTAAAGATCCTCATTTTTAGGCTAATCACAATATTTGTACACACACCATGGACTTCATGACACCTCCCACCTTTGACATCCTTAACATCCAAACTTGGAAGGTTAAGATGTCTTTGTACCTCAAAGGCCTAGGTATTCATGTTTATTTTGCCACTACTAGAGATTCCTATTGTTTAAATGGCAAAAATATTGAGGCTAATGCAAAGGCCATTCATGCTTTAAAAGTTACCCTAAATGATGAATATTTATCTAGGGTTTCTAACATTGATTCGGCTTTTGTAGTTTGGAACACAATTCTCTCCCTTGGCGAACAAGAACAATACTATGTGGGGAGTGACTCGGATGTTGGAAGTGATGCTTCCAACTTGTGCTACATGGTCCAAGGGGATAACCCCCTTGAGGTAACTACCGAATCCGAGGTAGAAGAAGATGATATGTCATATGATGAGCTCACATCTTTTTGTCAACAATTACTTGAAAAATATGACATGCTTAAGAAAGATAATAAGAAAATGAAAAACAAATTTGATGCCATGTTAAATGAAAAAGATTCTTTGCAAGAAAAATTTGAAAATGTTTTAAAAGAAAATGAGTCTTTTAAACATAAAGTTGCATGTTTTGAAAAAGAAAATGAAAATTTGAAAAATGAGAATGTTTCCTTATTGTCTAAATTGAATGATTTGTGTGAAGGAAACACTACTTTGAAAAATAAAGTTATTTTGGTGGAAAAAAAAAAGAAGTTGCTTTAAATGAAAACACTTCTTTAAAAAGAAAAATGATTGAAAAAGAAAAAGAAAATGTTTCTAAAAAGAATAAGAAAAATGATTCTATATCTCACCATGCTTTACATGCATCCATAAATCAAATGAGATTAAAAATTTGAAAAATAAAATAAATTGTTTAAGCTCAACATTGAGCAAATGTGTATTTAACCACTCTAGATTGGAGTCTTTGTTTTCAAAGAAACAAGCTCCGCATATTCATGCACATCACCCTCATGCATATGCACACTTTGCACGCCATGACCACACTCACACTCATATGCATCCTAAGGTGTACAAATGTACACATTGTGGCCGCAAAGGCCTTTTGGCAAAGTTTTGTTTTGATAAGATACATCATGTAAATTTTGCTAATAATAACAATGTTTGGGTTCCTTACAAGACTAACCCCCAAGGACCCAAAAGAAAATGGGTACCAAAATCCCCACCTTGTGTTTTTGATGTAGGTGAGGTCTCTCACATGACGTGAGAGGATTAGTGCCTTGGTAGTGGATGTATGGACTTGATGGACATACTTTTGATGCACCGCTATCAAGGAGGTTTGGTGGAACAACCACCATGTTTTGGAGATTTGGAGTATAGTTCTTTGGTTTGGTAACTATCTCTAAACTCCTAATTTACTTTACATGCTTATTCATATATGATATCTTTAGCATGTCCATATTTTGTGCTTCATGTGGTAAATACTAGTTTAAATGTAGTTTTTATCAAAACTTGGATGTATACTTGTACAAATAGTGAGCAACATTTGATTCATATACATTTGCACTTTATTGTTCATTTGTACTCACTATATGCACATGTATAGCCTAGTTTTGATGATTCTCTCATTTACACTTGTTTTGCCAATTTTTCATATTTTGCTTCATGTATATGTATTTTGTATTCAAATCTAATAAATATACATGTATGTCTCTTGAGTCTCTTGCCTTTAAGCAAACTATATCATAGACTCATCTTATGTTTGGGATATGTATGCATATTGTTAGTTTTGGATAAATTATACATATACCTAGAAGTTATGTTTAAATGAAATTAAAAAAAAAACATTCATGATTTGTTTGATAAAATAATATTCATGTTTGTTTTGAGCATTATTGATTATTTTCATGAAAATGCTATTTACATGATTTTTGAACACTCACACTTCATTTGTTTTGTCATGACCTTGTTTCATGTACATCTTTTTGTGCTTTATCGATTTTGAGTGTCAACTCTTGTGTATTTGGTATGATTCATGAAAAACATATGATTTGGTTTCATGTTTTGAAGGATCTTTAACTAGTTTCTCAAAAAAAAAAAAATTTTAACTAGTTATTATTCTTCATTTGGTAGTGTTTTTCAATAAAATATTTTCAAAACCTATTTTGAAAACCCCTACCTATCCCCTTATGGGAGGATGGATGGGCGAGTATGCCTTGTAAGCTTAATTGAAAAATCGTTTATCTTGAGCATATAATGGGTGGAAGGTTATGAGTTATATACTTGATCTCAATTGGTATTTTCATTTTGTATATACTCATGTTTTGTTTCCTATTATATGTATACTTCATTTCAAATAATATCAATTCTTATTGGTATTTTCATTTTCATACATATATATGACTTATTTGTGCAATAATCTTCCATTGGTATCTATTAATTGCAAGTGGTATCAAAATAATTTACAATAATTTTCAATTGGTATCAATATGATTCTATTTTGATTTCAAAATTTGTAATGTTTATTTACAATTGGTATCTTAAAATTTGATTGATTTACAAGTGGTACCTTTAAAATTTTGTTGTTTATGTGATATCTTAAAATTTGATTACTAGATATCTCAAAATTTGTTTTTTTAAGGAAAATTCAAGATTTTGTTTTAATATGAAAATTTGAAAATTAAAAATGTTTTGATTTGTATTGCCTATATGCAAGGGGAGCTTAACATCTCTTCTACATATAGATTCATGTTGAGTGTATCTTATATTGAGGAGCTTGACAACTCTTTTTTATGCGGTACACGTGTGTAGGGGGAGCTTCACATCTCCTCTTATGCATTACATATTATGCGTTATGTGAATTAGGGCTTATCATCCCTCTTTCATGTAATGTATATGTGTAGGGAAGTTAACTTAGCGTCTTCCTCTTCATGAATGTATATCACATATATCCTTTATTGATTTGTTTAATGTCACCCCTTTTATTAATTTTTGCTTTTGACAAAAAGGGGGAGAATATTTGTTTTTACTTTAACCCCTTTGTTGATGATTGACAAAAAGGGGGAGAAGTATTTTAGTATATATGCATGTTTTCCTTACTTTATTCATAAAGGGGGAGAAGGATTTATGATTATGCATATATGTTTTGTTTTGCAAATAGGAGAAAAAGAATTTGATTTGTTTTATGCTTGATTGGCATGTTTATCTCCTTGTATTTGCATACATGTTTATGTGCTTCATTGCCATATTTATTATTTATTGAGATGCATGAGTTAAGGGGGAGCTTCTTTGAAGCTTTACTTTAATTCATGCATATATAACTTCATGAGTTTTGTCATCATCAAAAAGGGGGAGATTGTTGGCCCAAAGGCCTATCACTCTAGTTTTGATGATGATCAACTCATGTAGTTATAGTACTAATGATCTTGTGTTTATTTAGTTTCAGATTTGTGATCAAGATTTTAGTAGGTGTGTAGCTTCAACAAAGAATTTAAAGTCAAGTTTTGGATCTAGCACGGTTTGATTCAAGAGCTTGTGCATCAAGACCACATCAAGTACTCAAGAGGAGTCTAGCTCGTTGGATCATGTTTGGACCAAGTCAAGAAGATGTGAAGACTTCAAGTGAAGACCTTCAAGATCAAGACTTGTGTCCAGATTTGTTTTTATAAGATTTTGTTTTTAGTTAAAATGTAAAGGATAGAATAGTTGGTGGATTGCTCAAGTATATCTTATACACACACACTTCTGATTTAGATAAGTTTTCATAAAAGAATTTTATTTTGGAAAAATACAAAAGAGTTTTCTTTTAGAAAAATACCGGTTTGGTTTTTGGAATTCAAAGTTTATATGTTTTTACCAAAACCATATTTAAAGCTTAATGTCAAAAATATAGATATTTCACCATGTATGTGTAGTGAATCATATCCATACACTCTATACTTTAAAAGTTGTTTACATATCTTGTTTTTGTATTTGGAGAAGTTTTGGAAAAAGCAATTTTGGAAAAATACCATTTTCGTTTTTAGCCAAAATTTCCAAGTTACAAAAATAGTTCAAATTGTTTGTAACATGTCTTGATTTTATTCAAGCATGTTTGATTATCAAAGTATAATGTTAAAACTATTTTTGTAGATTTTTCGTGAATTTATGGGATTTTATTTTAGAGAAAAAGCCAACATTTTATATCCCTAATTAAAGCCTGCCAGGCTCTGGCGGTCGACCGACCGGTCGACCGGACCAAGAGCCGGTCGACCGATGTGCACAGATGTGAACAGGATGGGCCGGTCGACCGCCAAAGAGCAGCTGCTCTCTGGAAAGTGCCCCGGTCGACCGGACGGTCGACCGGTAGAGAGCTGAGCTCTCTGTATCCTGGCCACGGTCGACCGGCCGGTCGACCGCTGGCTCAACGGTCAGAATTCTGACCGTTGGCCAGTCAACCGGGTGGTCGACCGACAGGCCAATCTGGCTCCCAACGGCTAGTTTTTCTAGCCCTATAAAGTGGGGTTTTTGGGGGCTGTTTTCAACAAGATTTTAAGTGGATTTTTACAACAGTTTTTCCTACTCTTTTAAGAGGTTTTCTCCACTTATATTAGAGCCAATATTTCCAATCAAAAGGGGAGTTTATCAAGAGTGTTTTCAAAGTGATTTTCTTGAGTTTTCCTCCACCATTCCATCCTTGTTTTTCTCACAAACACTTGAGCTATCCATTGATATATTCATCCTATAGGAGTGTTATTGTGAGATTGTTTTTAGGTGATCAAAGTGTTGTGATCACCAAAGACTTCTTTCTTTGCTTTGAGGAGGCGGACGTGTGTGTTCGCATTGTTTCGGGTTCTAGTGAGAACTCGGTGTTTGAGGTGCGGCCTCGGCGAGCTTGTGGGCTTGCGGTTTGTACGGGACTAGAGAGTCCAAGGAGTTCAAGTGTGAACTCGCCTTGTAGGTGTTGTGGCACCGAGTGATCTGGTGGGATCGGTTTATAGTGGAAATCCTTCAACTGTGAAGGCGGGGACGTAGAGCAAGTGTGCTCGAACCTCGAAACAAATCTCCCGTGTTTGCGATTGCTCACTCTCTATCTCTTACTCTTGTCTTTATATCTTGCATGTTAATATTGTCTTTATCTTTATATGCTTGATATATTGTGTGCTTAATTGTTATATGCTTGGGGTTTGTTTGCTAACACTTGTATTCAACCAAGAGAGCCAACACGGCACCTCAACTATTATTTAGAGGAATCTTGAGGAGTTAGTCCAGAGCCCTTCACGGGGATTCGGCTACACTCTTGTGTTATACGTGGTGTTTAGTGTAATAAGTTTTTAATTCCGCATTTAGTGACTATAAGATTAGCCATCACCTATTCACCCCCCCTCTAGGTGATTTACAGTATTAAGATAAAATAGAGAGGCCATTCGTTGGACCATGGCCGACATAAAGGGGATCAACCCATTCATTGTGTAACATAGGATTCATCTGATAGAAGAGGCCAAGCCCAAATGTGATCCACAGTGTCGACTAAGCCCCATTATGCAAGAGACTGTCCGTGTTGAAAGCTTAAAACTACTAGACAATGGGGTAATTTATCCCATATCTGATAGCCAGTGGGTGAGTCCAGTCAATGCTGTATCCAAGAACTCTGGCTTTACCGTGGTAGAGAATGACAAAAAGAATTGCTATAGTCTCGTCTTCCAACAAAGATATGAGTTTGTAATCATTATCGTAAGATGAATGCTGTCACATGTAAAGACTACTTCCCTCTTCCTTTTATAGATTAGATGCTCAAGAGATTGGCAGGAGATGAATATTATTATTTTCTAGATGGATATTCCGGATACAATCAAATTCCAATTGCTCCCGAGGATCAAGAAAAGACAACTTTCACCTGTTCATTTGGAACGTTTGCATATCGACGAATGCCATTTGGGTTATGCAATGCTCCTACAATGTTCCAACATTGCATGCTTAGTCTTTTCTCGAACATGGTAGAAAGATTTCTGGAGATTTTTATGGATGATTTCTTAATATACAGAGATTCTTTTGACCAGTGCCTACATCATCTCAAGTTAGTCTTAGAAAGATGCATGGGAAAAACTTGACATTTTACTGGGAAAAGTATCATTTCATGGTCAAACACGGAATCATCCTAGGGCATGAGATTTCAAGTAGAGGAATTGAGGTTGACAAGTCTAAAGTTGAAGTGATAGCAAAACTCTCCGAACCTAAATGCTTAAAAGTCATCAGATCTTTCCTAGGGCACACATGCTTTTATAGAAGGTTTATTAAAGAGTTTAGCAAAATTGCTAGATCTTCAACTAATCTTTTAGAAAAAGATGTGCCCTTTCATTTTGACGATGAATGTCTACAAGCTTGGAAGAAATTGTAACAAGAACTTATCTTTGCACCAATAATATCGACACCGATTGGACTAGACCCTTTGAAGTCATGTGTGATGCCTCTGATTATGCCATTGGCCCTGTTCTAGGACAACACATTGATAACAGGCAACACGTGATTTACTATGCGAGTAGGACACTTAATGATGCCCAACTCAATTACACAACAACTGAAAAGGAATTTTTAGCAGTTGTGTTTGCGTTGGAGAAATTCTGACAATACCTACTCGGGTCTAAAATAACAGTGTCACCTATCATTCCGCCCTACGATACTTGATGCAAAAAAGAACGCTAAAGCTAGATTCATTCGTTGGATCCTTCTTTTACAAGAATTCAATTTAGAAACCAAAGACAAAAAGGGCATTGAAAATGTGGTGGCAGATCACTTGTCTACAATTTCAAACGCACCAGTGGAAACCATCCCGATTAATGAAAGCTTTGCTAAATAACACATCTTAATAATGTGTAAAGAGTCCTGATATGCTGACATTGCAAATTATCTTGCAACCGGGCAAACACCTTCTAGTTGGTCAAAACAGAACAAACATCACTTTTTCACGCAAATACGGTTTTTCTCTTTTGGGATGAACCGTATCTATTCAATTATTGCCCTGATCAGATCATTAGAAGGTGTCATCCTAAGGATGAACATCATAGTGTATTGATATTTTATCATGAGTTTGCATGTGGTGGACACTTTGGTCCACGTAAGACTGCTGAGAAAGTTCTGCAGAGTGGGTTCTACTGGCCCACTTTCTTTAAGAACTCCTACAATCTTTGCAAACTCTGTGCAAGATGTCAAATGACTGTCGAATCACACGTAAGGATATGATGCCCCTTACCCTAATCCTGGAAGTAGAAATTTTCAACGCGTGGGGCATCAATTTTATGGGACTCTTTCCAATTTCCTTCAGCAACCAATTCATTTTGGTAGCCATTGATAACATTTCTAAGTGGGTAGAAGCTGTGCCAACGAGGACGAATGACAATCGAGTTATCATCAAGTTTTTGAGATAAAATATCATTTCACGCTTCAGAGCCCCCCATACGATAATAAGCAACAACGGGAGTCATTTCTGTAATCGGGCTTTTGAAGCCCTAATACGAAAGTAAACTATTTCTCACAAATTATCCATGGCCTATCATCCTCAGATGAACAGACAGGTGAAGGTGACAAATAGACATATCAAACTCATCCTGGAGAAAACTGTAGGACAAAATAGAAAGTATTGGTCGGTTAAGCTTATTGATGCATTATGGGCTTATCAGACTGTCTATAAAATGTCCTAATGATGTCTCCATATCGAATGGCATTTGAAAAACCTTGCCATCTGCCCATAGAGCTTGAGCATCGTGCTTTATGGACTATTAGATAACTAAATTTTGACTTGAAAAAAGCCGGTGATTTAAAAAAGTTGCAGATTTTTGAGCTTAAGAAAATAAGGAATGAAGCTTATGACAACACCTGAATTTCTAAAAGTAGAACCAAACTCTTCCATGATCAGTCCATACATAGGAAGAATTTCATCCCTGGACAAAAGGTTCTACTGTACAACTCTAGGCTTCACCTTTTTGTTGGAAAAGTGATGACACGTTAGTTAAGACCATTTCTTGTTCAAACAGCTTTTCTACACAGAGCGATTGAATTTTTTGATCCCAAGAACAGTAATGTATTTAAAGTCAATAGTCAGAGATTAAAAAACTGTTCTTCACCTTCGAACCTGAGCTATACGGAACTTTTGAACTGGGTCTCTGTGACCCAGTATATTAGTAACCATACCCTTCTCTAAATTCCCCTGTTTATCATTGTAAAAATCTTTTAAGGGGTCCCTTTTTTAGTAAATAACCATTTTTTCCTTTTCTTCAATAAAAATAAAAATATATATGCAAACAAAAGATTTTAGATTTTGTACAAAATTTTAAAACACCAGATCCCCAATTCAAATTTCCTAAATCCTCAAAAGGCAAAAAAAAGGAAAGTTAAAATCTTTAGCTTATTTATACCCCTCCTATCTCTCTCACGGGTATCAACATCAAAAATTTAACCTAGATCTAGATAGAAGAGGGAGGAGCGCTGTAACCCACCAAAGCCTGAGCCCTCTGCCCACCAATCTGCCACGGAAGCACCACTTTTGCCAAGATTTCGCGGCCTCCTGGTCGATCCATACGCGCCACCAGAGTCCCTGTCAGTCGCCGTGAAGGATAGATCTCAGATCTACCACTGTGACTGCTCAGGCAGTCCATCCTTGGATTTTCCCCCACGATTTATGGGGAAGGTTTGCATATCTACTTCCCTCTATTCTACGAATTTTTCTCCGTGGCTCCTACCATATTCGCTGAAAAGAACTTTGCTAGAATTTTTACGGATATTCATGGTTATGGCACAATCTTTATATCATATTAGAAAGAGAAATTGGTTTGGGCTTGTGTATAACAATGAAGATGGTGACGCTTACTATTGTCCCGAATTGGTTACCCAATTCTACACACAAATTGACTTAAACACCATTGATCACATCCATCACACTTTCATTGTACACTTTGAGTCTGGGGATATTGTTGTTAATATTAACACACTTGAGATGGTCACACACATCCCCTATCCTCCACGACATGATGCCCCATTACCTCTTATTGAGTATATGACTGTTATGAGCGTGAGATGTGAGGAAAAAGACCGTGGGCTCAAAGCGAGCACCACCTTCCGCAATATACATTGTGTTGGACGATGGATCCAACGCAATATATTAGGTATAGATCACACCACGACCTTCAACAGACCGGTGCTACAGATTATACGCAGCCTGATGACTAGACAACACTCAGTGTGTTTAAACATTGTCATATGGAAACACATGCTTGCCAACGTCCAGCGCACTAGGGGTGCAAAATATTCGCAACCGGTCCTTGTTACTCATCTGTGTAGACATTTTCTGCCAGATGAAGTCTTTTAAGCTTATGTCCGGGTCCATATATCCATGGAGCGTCTAATAAGTGCCTATAATAGTTGCCTTCATGTGGTGTAAACACCCACTGCTATAACAGAGGACGTTCTTGCCTTCATCTCTGAGTTTTTCTCAGAGGAACGGAGTGAGGAGGAAGATGAGAGTGCCTTTTGGCAACAACCACCCCAGAGTGACACTAAGGCTTTCATGTCCTCCATTTGGAAGGGCATGAAGAAAATTTTAAGGGTCAAGCCAAATTAAGAAAAAGAGTGGAAGAACAGAATGAGAGGTCAGAGCGTATTGAGGAGGGTTTGCGATGTTCTCAGTCTATGGGCCCAAGAACTTCAGCTGGCCCAAGTAAGCGCCTGAGATGATTTCTTACCATTACCTAGCTTATGCATTCACATATTCATTTTTCTTACATTGGGGACAATGCATATGATAGGTGTGTAGGGGGGGGGGGGAGGTTACTAACATAGATTTTTCTTTTTAGACTTTTCTTAGTTTTGTAGATTCTTTCTTTTAGGAGATTTCCTAGGATTCTTAAGATTTTTTCCTTTATAGAAAAAACTTTTTTTTTTCTTTCTTTTAGATTTTTCTTTTAGGAATTTTCTTTTCTTTGTAAAAAATAAAAATAAATAAATATATATTTTGATCCATTTTAAGAAAATTAACTTGATCTTAGGTTTTAGGAAAACTCTAAACTAGGATTTCTTAATATAAGTTAAAATAAGAAGAATTGTTGAATTTTTTAGGTTTAGAAAGAAAGAGTAAAAAGATAATTAGATTTTGAATTTTTTCTAAGTATTATAACAAAGATATAGATATCTTTATTTATATAAATATATATACAATAAAAAAATTGTAAATATAAATAAATACTTGATCACCAATTAAGCTGGTTAGTTGTGCCTTAAGAAGCATGATCGGTCACGCCTAAAGGTGGTTAAGTCCTCAGCATTCATGGCCTTGTTTACTCGAGTCCTTGAACCCTAGGGATGTATTATCATCTGGTGTCCTAAGATCATCTGGTCTGGGGGTTATCGGTATAAGGCTCGCTACATGGGTAAATTAGAAAGCCTAATGAAGCTAAGAAAAATAATAATTGTACATATATGTGTATATAAGAAATAAAAAATAAAAAAATAAAAAAATAATAATGTATATATATATATATATATATATATATATATATATATATATATATATGAAAATATAAGTAAAGGTATCATAGTCTAAGTGTAATTCCTCATACATATAAGTGTATATATTCTAGACTTGATGCAAAATCTAATAATCTCTCTACTTTTGAAACTTAGCCTTAATTGAAAACAAAGCTTCGAGTGGAGACTTATAATTAGAAGGAATAGTTTAGGTTAACCTAAAACCATAAGATCACTTAAATTTTTGCAAAAATGGATCATAAACTTTCTTTTTTTTATAAACCACTAACATTTGTTTCCCTCTTTTATGGATTTTATGGGTGTAATCCGCTAAAAATCGTTAGGAGACAAAACTTCTCCTCTAGGGTAACTTAGAGATTTAATGGCTTGTTGCACGTGCTCAATGCAATCATGACACCTGTGAAAGTGGTGTAATAACTTTCTTAGTTTAGTTTTATCTTTTCTTGTTTTGCTCGAGGACGAGTAAAGAGATAAGTGTGGGGTCTGATTAGTGGCTAATTTCATTATCATCACATTACCTACCATATTATGTTAAATATGTTACTAATAAATCTGTTTTCGATAATTTGCAGATAATTCAAAGGTCGAGGGCAAAATTGTAACATAATCCAAAATTTTCAGCTATTTTTTAGATTATAAAAGAGTTTTCTTGAAGAGCAAGAAAGATCCTTCTAGATAGGGGTAGATTAGTCCTAAAAATAATTGGATGAATCTGGACTAATGCTAGCATAAGTGCGTGGAGAGTTGGATATCCCTGGAGATTTTCTTCTAGAAGACAGACAGCTGGAGTTGGATTAGCGCAAATGGGCACCACATAGCCGCCGAAACACGACTTTTGCCGCATTTTCGCGGCAATCTTTGCCATGGATAAAGGACATGTGTCCCCTCATTTCGTGCTCCCCAAGCCACTGCAGCCTATAAATACCCTGCAAATTCACCCGAGAGAAAGTTAAACAGAAAACAGAGAGAAGAGTGCTCTATTGCTTGTGCTACTTTAGTTGTTCTTCTCTTGCATCATTGCAACTTAGTCTAGGCTTTTATTTTCAGAAATTGAGTGGGAAAAAGAGAGTGTTCTTGTAATTGATTCAAATAACACATCAATACAAGGATTACTTCTGTCCTCATTGCTCTTTCTTGCATCTTCTACTTTGTGCTTTTTGATTCATGTCTCTAACAATTGCTACCATCTCTAATAAGCTTTACATTTCATGATTATTATTCATGTCTAGCTAATCTTCTTCTTGCATGGTTAATTAACTACTAACCCACTAACCGTAACTCTTAAATGATTACCTACATGAACTATAGCATGCCAATGAGCTTTGTGCAAGCAAGAGATATGGATGGCTTATGATGAAGGGTTCTAACTCTAACCCTCTAACAAGCAATCTAACTCTCATATTTCATCCTCTAACTTTATGTTCTTGATGATCTATTGAATGCCTAACTTGCTTGTTTTGATTTGGAGAATGCCCGTTCATCTTTGCCGATACCAATTATGCACTTGTTACTCACCCTAATCTCACCTAAATTAGATCAAAATAGGTGATGTTCAAGTTTTTGCCGTGTAACACAAAGTGAAGGGTGAAGAACTTTCATTAGAACACCACATGACTAGTTCTTAATGCACAAGACTTATGAAGGTCAAGGATCCATTGTGAGGACATATCTTCAAGCAAGTTAACGGTTAGTGGGGTTAATTAGTAGAATGTTAGCCATGCAATCTTTTCCATTTCTACAACTCAAAATTTTCAAGCAATTTTTCTTTCACTTCTTCAATTTTCTTCAAACTCTTTTGCACTTCTTTTCATAAAGCTTTCTTTTAAAAATTTAATGTAAAAACTTTCTTTTAGTTTCTTTAAATCTTCTCTTTTCTTTTCTTAGGTTTCAATCATCATTTTCTTGAATACGCATTTCTTTTTCTCTTTTGTTTTCACTCGCTTTCCTAATCACAACAAAATCACATCACCTATTTCACACTTTTCTTTCTTTCTTTCTTTTTTTCTTTCTTTTGTTTTTAACTAAAACAAGGACATATTTTGAAGAAAACAAAATAAAAACTGGGCAAAGCTTCTATCGCTCACCCTCCATATGGATACGACTCGTTTTACCATTTGGCTGGGATGAATAGTTTGAAAGTACATAAGCACAACTTCTAAGGGACATAACTCACAACTCTGGTGCTTGTATCATTTCAATACACTTTCCTATTCCGAACACATACCATTACATACACTAAATTATCAACTGCAGTAGCATAATGTACATGAGTCATGTACTTTTGCTCTTCAATAAAAGTAAGAGATATTGTAGTTTTTAATTTGAAATGAGGAGCCAATGGTGTACTTACACACTTTGTATCTCCGTTGATGTTGATTCTGAAGTACCTTCTTAAAATATCCTTTTTGTGTCAAGCTAACCTTGCCACCTTTCTAGTCTCACTTAATCTCCTTGCCTAGCACTTCTTTGCTTCACCCAGATATTTCATCTCGAACTCAAAAGACAAGTCCTTTTTTAGTTTATCAATTGCAGATCTGCTCTTGAAAGCAATGAGTATATCATCCATATACAATAATAGATAGATGTATTCTCTACTAAAAAAATTATTTTAATACACACATGGGTCATAATGTTAGCCCAAAGGCCATTCACCCTACTTTTGATAATGATAATCTCTTGAAATAATTTATATTAATGAATTTTGTTTATATAAATTTCAGGTTTTTAAAGAGAATTTTAATTATATGTTTAGCTTCTGCAAAAGACTCATATGTTTTGAAGCTAACTATAAAGTAATCTAAGAGTTCAAGCATCAACATCAAACATCGCACTCAAGTTTGGAGTGAAGCTCAAGAGATCGAGAAATTTGTAAGATTGAAGCAATCAAGAAGATTTATTTTTCTTTATTTATCAAGATTTAGATTTATTAAAACCAAGGTTAGAGGTTTGACAGCTGAAGAGATTCACACACACAAAATATTTATTGTGTTTTTGTTTCTAAATTCTTGAAAAGAATTAAGTTTAGATCATTTTTCAAAACAGTTTTTGAAAAACATATTTATCAAAAAGAATTTCTTTCTTTACAAAAACAAGTTCTATTCTTTACCTTTTGTGCTGATCTAGAATCACACATATTTGAGCTTCAAAATATATCCATGAACTTTTTTTTTGTCTTAAGAATTCAAAATATTTTGATGAAAAATCAAGTGTACTACATTTTCTTTATTCAACTTCGGCCTTTGGCCGGTTGACTGTTTGGTCGACCGACTTGGAAAGCTGTTTGCCATGTCGGTCGACCCAGTGGTCGACTGATTTTTCACGACATGCACAAGTAAAGACTTATGCATGTCGGTCGATCGAGCGATCGATCGCGTGTTAGGTTTGTTCTGCTTGTCAACATAGGCCAACCAAGCGGTCGACCGACTGAGACTCACAAAACTCTCTGTTGGATTTGGTTGATCGCCTAGTTGATCGCAATTTCTAAGGGTCAAAATTTTGACCGTTGGCTGTCGACCGGCCGGTCGATGATTATTCAATACATTGCATATTTTATATCACATTTCCATATTTATTCTTACTTTAACTCTGCTATTTAATCGGTTTATTGTCTGAATATGTGAAAGTTATAATTAATGGAGGAAGAGAAGCAAATTCAATTAATTATCCAACTAAATCGGATTTTTAATGATAGAATTTGTTAGCTCAAGCAGTCAACGAGGATACACTTGAATCCAGAGGTTTAGGTGCATTCTTATCTTAAGAAATGGAGGCGACAAAATGAAGAAATCCACATTACAAACAACCAGATCTTGGCTGCTAGAATGCGACACTTGTCGCGTTTTCGTGGCCAAACCAAGGTCGTTGGGCCATCATTTCATCCCTATCTTCAAGCGCACTTGAAAGTACACCTAGAGGGGGGATGAATTGGTTGAAAGTGCACCTAGAGGAGGGTGAATAGGTGTACAAGCTAATCTAGGACAAATGATGCAGAATTTAAACTTAATTGTTAACACACTATGTGTAACTAAGAGTGAGTCCGAATTTCCCGTGAAGAATTCTGAAACTACTCCTCGAGATTCTTCTAAACTAAAGAGTTGAGATGATTTAAAAAGCTCTCTTGGTTGAGCACAAGTGTGGGCACACACAAACTATATATAGCATATGAATATGAACAATGTAAAGTAATGCAAGATATCAAAGAGAGAGAGAGTTGAGAGATAGTGGCTCAAACGCAAACACAAAGATATGTTTCGAGGTTCGAGCCACTACTCCTCGTCCCCGCCTTCACATAGAAGGATTTTCACTATGTCCACACAGGACCTTCCACAAAGGGACCTCCATCAAGGAATTACAATTACAACCGAGAGTAGAAAACTCCTCTCTCAATACACAAACCTTTAAACAAGAGGTGAGCAATAAGCTAAGCACAAAGCAAAGAGAAAAATACAACTTAGTGATCACTAAGATCACAAACACTCTCTTGGTGATCTTGAAAGATCACAAATAATTTTTCTCACAAAAGATCCTAAAGATAGATTTTGAATTGATAGCTCAAGTGAGAGAAAATAAAGTATTTTGAAAAAGAAATAACAAAGAAAACACTTGAGAAGAACTTCTAGATAGATATGAAAATGAAGAACCTAACTAAAATTTTCAAATCTTGTTTTTCTTTGATTTTCCAAATACTTTGAAAACAAATATAGATATGAATTTGAAGCTCTAAAACTTGTTTAAAAACTTGCTGAAAAACACTTGAGAAGATGAGAAAAACTGCACTTAAAAATCTTGGGAGAAACAACCACCAAAGACCCATTTTTATAGCGCTCTGAAAATATAGCCTTTGGGGTCCAGATAGGTCAAAATTGACCTGCCGGTCGATCGCCCGGTCAACTGGCAACGGTCGGATTTCCGACCGTTGGGGTTGTCGGTTGACCGGTCGGTCAACCGCCCCTAGGCAAACTGCCTGTCGGTCGACCGCCCGGTCAGCTGAGACCTGAACTAGGAGCTGGTCTCTCTGGTCGGTCAACCGGTCGGTCAACCGGGGTTATTTCTAGAGAGCAAACTCTCTGGAACGGTCGACCGCCCAGTCGACCACTAAAGCCTGTGTACCTCTGTGCACGTCGGTCGACCAGTCGGTTGACCGATCCAGACTTCGGTAGACCGGTCGGTCGACCGTTAGCAGCCCAAAAACCAGGGTTATTGGGTTTAAATGTTGGCTTTTGAATACCTATAAAATATCATAAAATCACATAAAATCTACAAAAATAAATTCTTATAAATATTTGAAGAACAAATATGTGTGACTAAAATTCAAAACATATTTCAAACAATTGAACTATTGTTGAGGCATGGAAATATTAGTTTTAAACAAAAACGGTATTTTTCAAAAATCAAACTTCTAAAGGAAAGTACGATTTTTCTATAAACTTGTACACATAGAAAAACACGATATTTAAACTCATTTTGAAGCATAGTGTGTATGAATAAAATCCAATACACATATAAAGATATATCTATGTTTTTAACATTAAATCTAAAACTAAGTTTTGTTAAAAACAAACTCAAAACCACGAACTAGATATACATCAAAGTAAGTTTCTAAAATATATTAACCAAATAATGTATATGGATGAATCTACTATACATATAAACCATGTAAACTATTGTAGATGAAATCTATTCATGAAAACAAAAGATATGTTCTTGAAATATAAAAAACGGTTAAACCGAAACCAAAACTATTAACTTGTATGTGTACTTGAGCATATCAAAACTAATCAATATGTATACAAGATCAAACAAAACTAAACTAAACTAACTGAAGCCTTCTCCAAGCCGACTCGATCCAAACACGATCCAAAGAGCTTGACTCCAACCGAGTGCTAGATGCAATCTTAACACGTGAGCTCTTGAATTAACTTGTGTTAGCTCTAAAACTTGACGTTGAATCTTTTGTTAAACCTAAGCATATACTATCTTGATCAATAACTGAAACTATATAAACACAAGATCATTAGTAAACTAACCTTCATAAGTTAGTCATCATCAAAACTAAGGTGAAGGGCCTTTGGCCAACAATCTCCCCCTTTTGATCATGACAAAACTTATAAGCTTATATATGCATTCATTAAGGATTGGCTTCATAGAAGCTCCCCCATTAACTTATGCATATGAATAAAACAATAAAGATATGCAATGTAGCTCAAGATACCATATAAAAACATGATATATATATATATATATATATATATATATATATATATATATATATATATATATATATATATATATTATATATATATATATATATATATATATATATATATATATAAACACTAAATAAAACATGCATATATAATCCTAAATATCTCTCCCCCTTTTTGTCACTCATCAACAAAGGAGTGAAGACAAATAAACAATACCAATAAACATTTTTTTAAACAAAATTTTGATACCAATAAAAATAATCAATTGAAAAAACCAATTTAAAGAATAAATCTTTTTATCAATTGAAAATTAAACATTCTTTTTACCATATGAAAGAAAACAATCTTTTTATGAATTGATACTAATAGAAAGAAATGATATCTATTGAAAGTAAAAACTAAGAATTTTTTTAGGTAAACACTAAAACTATTTTACAATGAAGATATCAAATTGAGAATAATACCAATTTAAGATTATTAATGCCAATATTGAAAATGTTAGTATATACCAAAATAAAATATTTTTCATTATAAAAAGTGGGAGTAAGATACTAATTGAAATATAAAACCAATTGAAAGATAAAACAAGAATTTTTCTCCCCCTTTATGAAATAAAAATAAAAATAATGCATAAGCTTGTATATGATACCAATTGAATAACAATTGACATTAAGGACTAAATCAAGCTTAACAAAAAGTAATTTATACTTTTTAAAAAAAAGTATGGCATATATGTTTAAAGCACAAGAAAACATCTATATGTATGTATCAGAGCAATATAATGTTAATTTAGATATGATCCATACATATATAGAAAACATGAGTATATAAAATAATTTTTCATTAAAATCATGTATATCTCATAGCTACCTCCCTTTCATGCACATGATTAAATAGATTTTCATTTATGAGCATACAAGGCATGGTCGTCCATCCAACCGCCCTTTGGTTGGTAGGGGTTTTTAAAAATATGATTTGTAAATACTTTAGCATATTTGAAAACTCAACCAAATTGAAGAATACGAAACTACTTTTAAGATAATTTTGAAAATTAGTACGAGATCCTTCAAGTAAGGAATAAAACACAAATGTCTCTATGAAATATGAAAATTACATGAGAATCGACACTCAAAGAGTAATAAACATATATATGTTCTCATAAAATAAAACCATGAGTTAACAAAATATGTCGAGTGTAAGAATCATGTAATGAATATATCATGGAGTTAGGCAATGAAGCTCAATTGAAATTTCTTTTATCAAAAACAAGAAATCATCAAATTCAAGAAATTCTATTTTTATCAAAAACAAAACAAGCTTCAAGGTATATGTATGTTTTTGTCGAAACTAAAAGTATACATACATATCCCAAACATAAATTGTGTCCACAAAAGAATATTGCATGAAAGCAAGTGACTTTACGATAGACATGTATATCTATTAGTTTTAGACAAAATTAACATATACATGAAGCTAAACATGTACAAAAATAAGAAAAACAAGTATAAATGAAGGAATCATCGTTATACAAGTATATGTAATGAGTACAAATGAGCAATGGAGTACAAACACATAATAATCAAGTGTAACTTACTACTTGTACACACAAGTTTTAACGAAAACTACATCCAAATAAGTATTCACTACATGAAACATTAAACAAATATGATCACTAGGCTAAATGCACGTATTTTAGAACTAGTATATACATAGTAGTTAAACAATAGTTAAAACACAAAATACGAATCCATATGAACATAGATGTATGTCAAAAACTATCTATATATGTCACATGCCTAATAACATTGCATTTAATATAATGAGCATTAAAATCAAAACATGCTAAAAATTAACAATAAAAGCATGTAAATATAAGAAGTTAGAGATAGTTACCAAAACGTGAACTATTCTCTAGATCTCCAAACCACGGTGTCCTTTCCACCAAACATCCCTTGAAAGTGATGCATCTAAAAATATGATCTTTAGGCTCAGATCGCATCCACCATCAAGGCACTAACACTCTAACGTCGTGTGAGAACCCACGCCTACATCAAATAAAATAGGAGTGGTTTATGGTACCCATATCTTTTTGGGTCCATGGGGGTTAGCACCTTCCTAACTCAAATAAATTTACTTGCAAAATTTGAAGTATTTAATCTATCATAACAAAAGTTTGCAAGGTGGCCCGTACGTCCACAATGTGTACAAGTGCACAAATGAGCATACATGGTGTCATGTGTATGAACATGATGAGCATGTTGCCATGATTTGTGTGCATGCATATGTGGAGTATGTTTCTTCCGAAACATGAATTCCAACCGTGTGTGATTCATGGCATATTGGCTCAAAATGGAGCCCAAACAATCTACACTCTTTTTCAAAACACAAATATCATTTTCAATAATTAAAGAAGATGTGGAGCATGCATTCTTATCACTAAGAGGTATAACAATAGAATCATGACAAGAATGAGAAGAGAAATCATTTCTCAAGGAAAGTTTTTCTTTTCAAATCAAATTTACTTCTTTGAAAATCAAAGCAATTTTGTTTTTCAAAAAATCATTTTCTTTTAAAATAAATTTATGTTTTGAAGATAAAATCTCATTTTTCTTCAAAACAACATTAACATCATTTTTATTTTCAAAAATTTATTTTCTTTCAAGGCAAGATTAAGTTGGGATTTCAATGAGTCCCTTTCATTAGAAACATCAACCTTCTCTTGCAAAACTATATCAAGTTTAGAAAACAAATTTTTATTTCATCTTTTATTTCAAAACTTTTCTTTTTTAAAAGTTTATATTTATTAACAAGTTTTCATAAAATAGGGAAAGCTCTTCATTTAAGGCATGGGCATCCATACTATCATGATCACCATTAGAAGAAATAGCACTATCATCTAGATGAGTATCCGAATATACCTCAAGGGAGTCAATCCCTTGAACCATATAGCAAGCTTCATCGGACTCATCTACCATGGGTTCCTTCTCCAAACATGTGTTGTTTGTTCCTTGGGAGAAGTCAATGTGTTCCACACTGCAAAAGCATAATCATAATGAGAAATCAAAAAAATGTGTTCTTTGCTAAGTGTATGTATGCCTAAGTGCATCTAAGGCTTGTATTTAGCTTGATGTACTTGCCATCACCAAGATAGAATTTTTTGTAGTGGCAAGATAAACATGCAAACCCAGGGCTTTAAGATATGCACTCATCTTAATTTTCACAAATCAATGTTAGATGCATCATTAGTGGGTGGAGCAAGATAATCCATGAGTGTGAACTAGTATGTGTGGAATGTAAATCTATATTAGCAATCCAAGATCACACTCCTAAGTGGTTAAACTGAATATCAGGAACGTAGGCTCTGATCCCAATTGAAAGTGCACCTAGAGGGAGGTGAATAGGTGTACAAGCTAATCTAGGACAAATGATGCGAAATTTAAACTTAATTGTTAACACACTATGTGTAACCAAGAGTGAGCTTGAATTTTTCATGAAGGGCTCTAAAACTACTCCTCGAGATTCCTCTAAACTAAGAGCTGAGGTGCTTTAAAAAGCTCTCCTGGTTGAACACAAGTGTGGGCACACACAAACTATATCTAGTATATGGATATGAACAATGCATGATATAAGAGAGAGTTGAGAGATAGTGGATCAAATGCAAATACGAAGATATGTTTCGAGGTTCGAGCACTACTCTACGTCCCAGCCTTCACACAGAAGGATTTCCACTACGTCCACACAGGACCTCCACAAAAAAACCTCCACCAAGGAATTACAATTACAACCAGAAGTAGACAACTCCTCTCTCAATACACAAACCTCTACATAAGAGGTGGGCACTAAACCAAGCACAAAGCAAAGGAAAAATATAACTTAGTGATTACTAAGATCACAAACACTCTCTTGGTGATCTTGAAAGATTACAAACAATTTTTCTCACAAAAAAATCCTAAAGATAGATTTTGAATTAATAGCTCAAGTGTGAGAAAATAAAGAATTTTGGAAAACCAATGACAAAGAAAACACTTGGGAAAAACTTCTAGATAGATACGTAAATGAAGAACCAAATTAAAATTCCCAAATCTTGTTTTTCCTTGATTTTTCAAAAACTTTGAAAACAAATAAAGATATGAATTTGAAGCTTTAAAACTTTCTTAAAAACTTACTGAAAAACACTTGAGAAGATAGAAAAATTGCTCTTAGAAATCTTGGGAGAAACAGCCCCCAAAGGCACAATTTTATAGGGGTCTGAAAATACAGCCGTTGGAGTATAGAACATGTCAAAATTGACCTGTCAGTCGACCGCCCCATCGACCGGCAACGGTCAATTTCTGACTATTGGTGTTGTCGGTCGACCCCCTCAAGACAAACTGCCTGGGCGGTCGTGACCGAGGCCAGAACCAGAGAGCTGGTCTCTCTGGTCAGTCGATCGGTCGGTCAATCGAGGCCATTTCCAGAGAGCAGACTTTCTAGAACGGTCGACCGCCCGGTCGACCGCTAAAGCATGTGCACCTTTGTGCACGTCGGCCGACCGATCCAGGCTTCGGCCGACCGTTAGCAGCCCGAAAACCAAGGTTATAGGGTTTGAAATGTTAACTTTTGAAAGCCTATAAATTCCTTAAAATCACATAAAATCCACAAAAACAAGTTCTTATAATATTTGAAGAACAAATATGTGTGACTAAAATTCGACACATATTTCAAACAATTGAACTATTGTTGAGAATGAAAATATTAGCTTTAAACAAAAATGGTATTTTCCAAAAAACCAAACTTCTAAAGGAAAATACGATTTTCTATAAACTTGTACAAATACAAAACAAGATATTTAAACTCATGTTGAAGTATAGTGTGTGTAGATAGAATCTAATACACATATAAAAGATATATCTATATTTTTGACATTAAATCTAAAACTAAGTTTTGTTAAAAACAAAACTCGAAAACATGAACTAGACATACATCAAAGTAAGGTTCTAAACATTATGAACCAAACAATATATATGGATGAATCCACTATACATATAAACCATGTAAACTACTTTAGATGAAATCTATACATGAAAACTAAAGATATGTTCTTGAATATCAAAAACAGTTAAACCGAAACCAAAACTATTAACTTGTGTGCGTGTGTACTTGAGCATATCAAGACTAATCAATCTATACACAAGATCTAAAATAAAATTAAACTAAACAAACCGAAGCCTTCTCCAAGCCGACTCGATCCAAACACGATCCAAAGAGACTCTAACCGAGTGCTAGATCCAATCTCAACGTGCGAGCTCTTAAATCAACTTGTATTAGCTCCAAAACTTGACTTTGAATTCTTTGTTGAAGCTAAGAACCTACTAAGATCTTGATCAATAACTGAAAACTATATAAATACAAGATCATTAGTAAACTAACCTTCATAAGTTAGTCATCATCAAAATTAAGGTGAAGGGCTTTTGGGCCAATATAGGTGTACTAGCTAATCTAGTGCAAATGATACGAAATTAAAAAATAATTGCTAACACACTATGTGTAACTAAGAGTGAGCCCGAATTTCCCGTGATGAGCTCTGGAGCCACTTAAGATTCATTTAAATTAAAAGTTGAGGTGCTTTAAAAAGCTCTCTTGGTTGCAAGTGTGGGCACACACAAACTGTATTACATATGAATATGAACAATGTAAAGCAATGCAAAATATAAAGAGTGATAGAGTTGAGAGATAGTTGATCAAACGCAAACACAAAGATATGTTTCGAGGTTCGAGCCACTACTCTACATCTCCGTCTTCATACAAAAAAAATTTCACTATGTCTATACAGGATCTTCCACAAAGTGACCTCCACTGAGGAATTACAATTATAAACTTGGAGTACACAACTCCTCTCTCTTTTCCTCTACAAAGAGGAAGGCACTAAACCTAGCACAAAGCAAAGAAGAGATAAAACTTAGTAATCCAATGATCACAAACACTCTCTTAGTGATCTTGAAAGATAACAAATAATTATTCTCACAATACAAAGATCCTAAAGATATATTTGAGATGATAGCTCAAGTATGTGAGAAAACAAAGTATTTTAGAAAAGAAGCAATAAAGAAAACACTTAGGAAAAACTTCTCGATAGATATGAAAATGAAGATCAAAACTAAATTCCCAAAGACTTGTTTTCTTATGAATTTCCAAAAACTTTGAAACAAATAAAGATAAGAGTTTTGACACAAAAACTTCTTTAGAAAACTTTCAAAAAACACTTGAAAAGATGAGAAATTTTGCTCTTAAAATTCTTCGTGAAAATTGGCCTCAAAGACCCACTTTTATAGGGGTCTGAAAATATAGCCGTTGGGATTTAGAACAGGTCAGAAATGACCTATCGATCGACCGCCCGGTCGACCGTCAACGGTCGGATTTTTAACCTTCGGGTTGTCAGTCGACCGCCCAAGGCATATGCCTATTGGTCGACTGCCCGGTCGATCGAGGCTAGAACCAGAGAGCTGGCCTCTCTGGTTGGTCAACCGGGGCAGATCCAGAGAGCAGACTCTCTAGAACGGTCGATTGCTCGATTGAACACTAAAGGCTATGCACTTCTATGCACATCGGTCATGTTGGAACCTAGATTTTGATGATAA
Source organism: Agave tequilana (assembly GCA_038442645.1). Lineage (NCBI taxonomy): Eukaryota > Viridiplantae > Streptophyta > Magnoliopsida > Asparagales > Asparagaceae > Agave > Agave tequilana. The sequence continues at coordinate 101,244 of JAVJIF010015119.1, forward strand.
CAATTATGATGCAGATGCATTGGAGCTAAATCTCAAAAGCTAATGCTGGGTTCTAATTGCTCAAGACGACTTAAGGATTTTGACTATTTTTGTGTGTTTTTAGAATTTTGTTAAAAGCGTTGAGCACACACACAATATAGTCATATAGTCGACTTATACCTAAGTCTAGTCGACTAATATATCCTCTAGTTAACTTGATCCTTTATATAGTCGACTAAGTCTTTCCACAGATATATCATCTCTCTGTTTATTGACTGTAACCAATATTAGTCGACTTATAAACCCTACTAGTCGACTAAGTTTAGTTTCTACAGACTTGTTATTCTGTGTTAGTCTTGATGTAGTCGACTTGATATCTTGACTAGTCGACTAACCCAGGCAAAACTTGTTCTATTAGTCGACCAATCTCATACCCTAGTCGACTATAGACAGTTTCTGATAGTTTATCAGTTATTAATTTTCTGGTGTTTATCCACGTTTTGATTTTCAAATTTGAGTTGATAACTTCCCTAACTGACCATTGATTTCACCTATAAATAGGAATATTATTCTAGGCTTAACACACCAATTCAAATCATTAGTTTTCTATCCAAACTCTATTGAAAAATTCTGTTTTTCAGAAAACTAGTTTTCACTTTCATTTCTTCACACAATTCCAATTCTATTGTGAAGAATTCTGAGAGTCAACCTATAAGAGTCCTTGTTCATGATCACATACAAGTTTTAAGGCTTATAGGATACTTTGTAATAATTCAAAGAGAAGAGTTGTACAAGAGTGTCTTCTTGGTGTTGAGAAGAGCTGTACAAGAGTTGTTGTCTTCTTGGTGTAGAGAAGAGTTGTACAGATTTGACAAAGGTTGTTTGTCAAGTGGTGTACAAGGAGTTGATTTTGGGTGTACAAAATTAGGATAAGGAAAATCTCAAGCGGGTTGCTTGGTGACTGGACATAGGTCACCAAGAACCTAACCAGGATAAAATCTCTCGTGTTTGCGTTTGCATTTTCTGAGATTTATTTTCTTTCTTGCAAGTATTTTATTTAACGTTATTCATATTTATTTTAGTGTTTGTGTTGCCATTATTTTTAGATCCTATAGGTCGACCGATCCAGATGTTGGTCGACCGGTCGGCCGACCGTTAACAGCCCACAGCCAGGGTTATAGGGTTTGAAATGTTGGCTTATTAATACCCATAAAATCCCATAAAATTCACAAAAATAAGTTTTTATAAATATTTGAAGAACAAATATGTGTGACTAAAATTCAACACATATTTCAAACAATTTGAACTATTTTTGTGATATGGAACTTAAGTTTCAAACCGAAAACGGTATTTTCCAAAACCAAATTTCTAAAGGAAAATACAAATTTTCTATATTTTGTTAAATATAAAACAAAGATATTTAAACTCATTTTGAAGCATAGCGTGTATGAATCGAATACAATACACATATAAAGGATATATCTATATTTTTGATATTAAATCCAAAACTAAGTTTTATTAAAAATAAAACTTAAAACCATGAACTAGAATCATCAAAATAAGTTTTTAGACTATATGAACTATTAATGTATATGGATGAAATCCAATGTACATATAAACTATGTAAAACTTCTTTTGATTCTATCTATTCATGAAAGTCATAAATGTATTCTTGGAAATCTAAAATCGGTAAACCGAAACTAAAAACTATTTTAACTTGTGTGTGTGTGAACTTGAGCATATGAAAACTAATCAATCATTACACAAGATCTAAAATAAAACTAAACTAAACAAACTAAAGTCTTCTTATAGAACTCCTTCTCCAAGACGACTCGATCTAAACCTGATCCATAGAGCTTGACTCCATCCGAGTATTAGATGCGATTTTGACGCGCGAGCTTTTGAATCAAACACGTGTTAGCTCCAAAACTGACTTTGAATCCTTTATTGAAGCTAATCACCTACTAAAATCTTGATCAATATCTGAAACTTATTAAACACAAGATTATTAGTAAATTAACCTTCATAAGTAAGCCATCATCAAAACTAAGGTGAAGGGCCTTTGGTCCAACAATCTCCCTCTTTTTGATGATGACAAAACTTATAATGTTATATATGTATTCATTAAGGATACGCTTCATAAAAGATCCCCCTTAACTTATTCATATCAATAAAACTCTAAAGATATGCAATGTAGCTCAAGATACCAATAATAACAAGATATATATATATATATATATATATATATATATTATATATATATATATATATATTATATATATATATATATATATATATATATATATAATGAGTTGATCCCCTAAGAACGGCTCTCACGAATTCATGTGAGAACTTTCACGTGGGCCGTCGGATCTGATAGAGATTTTTTTATTTGTTTATTTGATTGATCTATCAGATCCGACGACCCACGTGAAAGTTCTCACAGAAATCCGTGAGAACCGTTCTTAGAGGATCAGCTCTCTCTCTCTCTCTCTATATATAATATATATATATATATATATATATATATATATATATGCATAAATACTTAATAAAACTTGCATATATAATCCTAAATTCTTCTCCCCCTTTTTGTCACTCATCAGCAAAGGGTGAAGACAAATAAACAATACCAATAAATAAATTTTTTTAAAACAAAATTTGATACCAATAAAAATAATCAATTGAAAGAATAAATCTTTTTATCAATTGAAAGGAAACAATCTTTTATGAATTGATACCAATAAAAAAACATGATATCAATTGAAAGTAAAAACCAATAATTTTTTTAGGTAAACACTAAAATTATTTTGTAATAAATATACCAAATTAAGAATAATACCAATTAAGATTAGTGATATCAATATAAAAATGTTAGCATATATCAAAATAAAATATTTTTCATCATAAAGAGTGAGAGTAAGATACCAATTGAAAATAAAACTAATTGAAAGATAAAACACGAATTTTTTTCCCTTTGTGAAATACCAATAAAAATAATGCATAAGCTTGTATATGATACCAATTGAAAAATAATTGACATTAAGGACTAAATCAAGTTTAGCATAAAATTAATTTGTGCTTCAAAATGTATGTCAATGTAAAATAAGCACAATCAAAATCATATATATGTATCAGAGCAATATAATATTAGTTTAGATATGATCCATACATATATAGAAAACATGAGTATACAAAATGAATTTTCATTAAAAATCATGTATATCTCATAATTACCTCCCTTTCATGCACATGTTTAAATAAATTTTCATTTAAGAGCAAACAAGGCATGATCACCTATCCAATCACCCTTAGATGGTGGGGATTTTCAAAAATAAGATTTTAAAATCAATTTAGCATAGATTGAAAACTCTATCAATTGAAGTATAAAGACTAGTTTAAAGATAATTTTGAAAATTAGTATTAAATCCTTCAAGTAAGGAATAAAAACAATATATATTCCATAAAAGTATGTTAGATACACAATAATTGACACTCAAAGTTTATAAAACACAAAAGATTCTCATAAATTCAAAATCATGAGTAAACAAGATGATGTAGAGTGAAAAATCATGTAAGAAACATATACATGGAAATAAGACAATTAAGCTCAATAGAAATTCCTTACAAAAAAAATAAAATCATCAAAACTTAAAAAAAAATTAAACAAGCTTCAAGGTATATGTATATTTTGTCGAAACTAAAAGTATACATACATATCCCAAACATAAATGAGTTCATATTAGAATTTTGCATAAAGTCAAAGGACTCTAGGATAGACATGTATATCTATTAGTTTTAGATAAAATTAACATATACATGAAACTAAGCACATTTTATGAAAATATGTACAAAAATAGGAAATACAAGTTAAGATGTAAGAATCATCAAAATAAAATTATACAAGTACATCTAATCAGTACAAATAAGCAATAAAGCACAAACGCATAATAATCAAATGTGGCACACTAGTTGTACAAGTATAAACACAAGTTTTAATAAAATTTACATATAAACATGTAATCAAAACATGAAATGTAAAAACATAAACAAATATGATCATTAGGCTAAATACACGTGTTTTAAAACTAGGATACAAATAGTAGTTAAACTATAGTGCGAATACAAAAATATAAGTTCATATAAACATGGGTGTACCTCAAAAGCTATCTGTGCATATAACATGTCTAATGAACATTACATTTAACATAATGAACATTAAAAACACGACCTACTAAAAATCATTAATTAGAAAGCATGTAAACATAAATAGGAGATAGTTACTAAAACGAGTGAACTAATCTCTATGTCTCTAAACTATGGTGGTCCTCCAATCAAACATCCCTTGAAAGTGATGAATCCATAAATATGATCTTTAGGCGTGGATCGCATCCACCATGAAGGTACCAATACCCTCACGTCAAGTGAGAGCCCACACCTACGTCATAACAAAATTTTGCAAGGTAGCCCTTGCGTCCATAATGTGTATAAGTGTGCACATTAGCATATATAAAATCATGTGTGTGAGCATGATGAGCATGTGTATGCCGTGAATGGTGTGCATGCATAAGTGGAGCATGTTTCTTGCAAAACTTGGATTACAATCTTTTATGATTTATAGCATAATGGCTCAAAGTAGAGCTCAAACAATCGACACTTTTCTTCAACATGCAAATATCATTTTCAATTATTGAAGAATAAGTGGAGTATGTAATATGTTTATCAATAGAGGATGAAGCAATAGAAACATGACAAACATGAGCATCAAAGTCATTTTTCAAAGAATATTTTTCTTTGAAACTAAATCCAATTATTTTGAAATTAATAGAATTTTATTTTTCAAAGAATCGTTTTCTTTTAAAACTAATTCTAGTTTTAAAGATAAAATCTCATTTTTCTTCAAAACAAGATCAAAATCATTTTTATTTTTCAAAAATTCATTTTCTTTCAAGGCAGGGTCAAGTTGGAATTTCAATGAGTCCCTTTCATTAGAAACCTCAACCTTCTCTTGTAAAACTATATTGAGCTTTGAAAGCAAATTCTCATTTCTCTTTTAAATCAAAACTTTTGCTTTTTAAAGTTTTGTACTTTGAAAGCAAGTTTTCACAAAACATAGATAGTTTTTCATTTAAAGTATGAGCATTCATAGCATTGTTATCATAAGAAGAAGTAGAACTATCATCTAGATGAGTGTCCGATTTAACCTCAAGAGAGTCAATCCCTTAGACCATGAAGCAAGCTTGGTCGGACTCATCTCTTCTTGGTTCCTTCTCTACATAGTTTGTCGTTTGTTGCTTGGGCGAGGTCAATGTGTTCCACACTGCAATCATAGAAATCATAGAAAATTATTTTTTGCTTAGTGATTGCCTAAGTGTAATCAATGCTTGTGCATTAGCCTCTATATGCTTGTCATTACCAACATATAATTTCTTGGTAGTGGCAAGGTAAACATGCAAACCTAAGGCTTTCAAATAAGCACTCATCTTAAACTTTCACATATCCCTATTAGAGACATCATACATGGGAGGGGCAAAGAAATCTATGAGTGTAAACTAATATGTGTGCAATGCAATACTAGGTTAGCAATGAGGATCTCACTTCTAGGTGATTAAACTGAATATCAGGAGTGGAGGTACTGATACCAATTGAAAGTACACCTAAAGGGGGTGAATAAGTGTACTCGCTAATCTAGTGCAAATGATGCGAAATTAAAAAATAATTGCTAACACACTATGTGTAACCAAGAGTGAGCCCGAATTTCCTGTAAAGGGCTCTGGAACTACTCCTTGAGATTACTCTAAATTAAGAGCTGAGTGCTTTTTAAAAAGCTCTCTTGGTTGAACACAAGTGTGGGGACACACAAATTGTATCTAACATATGAATATGAACAATATAAAGCACTGCAAGATATAAAGAGAGATAGAGTTGAGAGATAGTGGATCAAACATAAATACAAAGATATATTTCGAGGTTCGAGCCACTGCTTTACGTCCCCGCCTTCACACAAAAGGATTTTCACTATGTCCACATAGGACCTTCTTCAAAGAGATCTCTACTGAGAAATTATAATTACAAACTTGGAGTACACAACGCCTCTCTCTTTCTCCTCTACACGAGAGGAAGGCAAAAAGCCTAGCGCAAAGCAAAGAAGAAATAAAACTTAGTGATCCAATGGATCACAAACTCTCTCTTGGTGATCTTAAAAGATCACAAATAATTTCTCACAATACAAAATTTCTAAAGATAAATTTGAGATGATAGCTCAAGTATGTGAGAAAATAAAGTGTTTTGGAAAAGAAACAAAAAAAAAATACTTGAAAAAAACTTCTAGATAGATATGAAAATGAAGATCAAAACTAAATTCCCAAAGACTTGTTTTCTTTTGATTTTCCAAAACTTTAAAACAAATAAAGATAAGAGTTTTGGCACAAAAACTTCTTTAGGAAACTTTCTGAAAATACTTGAAAAGATGAGAAATTTTGCTCTCTTGGTGAAAACTGGCCTCAAAGACCCATTTTATAGGGGTCTGAAAATATAACCGTTGGGGTTCAGAACAGGTCAGAAATGACATGTCGGTCGACCGTTCGGTTGACAGCCAACGGTCAGATTTCTGACCGTTGGGGTTGTCAGTTGACTAGTCAGTCGACTACCCAATGCAAACTGCCTGTCGGTTGACCGCCCGATCGGTGGAGGCCACAACCAGAGAGCTAGTCTCTCTGGTCGGTCGACCGGTCAGTCGACCGGGGCCAGATCCAGAGAGTAGACTCTCTAAAACGGTCAATCGCTAAAGCCTGTACACTTTTGTGCACGTCGGTCGACCAGTCGGTCGATCGCTCTGGGTGTCGGTCGACCGTTAGCAGCCCACAACCAGGGTTTATAAGGTTTGAAATGTTGGCTTATTAATACCTATAAAATCTCATAAAATCACATAAAATCTAAAAAAATAAGTTCTTAAAACTATTTGAAGAACAAATATGTGTGACTAAAATTCAACACATATTTCAAACAATTTAAACTATTTTTGTGATATGAAACTTAAGCTTTAAACCAAAATTGTATTTTCCAAAACCAAACTTCTAAATGAAAAATACGGTTTTTCTATAAACTTGAACAAATACAAAAATAAGATATTTAAACTCATTTTGAAGCATAGTGTGTATGAATAGAATCCAATACACATATAAAGGATATATCTATGTTTTTGACATTAATCCACTAAGTTTTGTTAAAAAATAAAACTTAAAACCATGAACTAGAATCACCAAAATAAGTTTTTAGACAATATGAACTATCAATATATATGGATGAAATTCAATGTACATATAAACCATGTAAAACTTCTTTTGATCTATCTATTCATGAAAATCATAAATGTATTCCTGAAAATCTAAACCGGTTAAACCGAAACTAAAAACTATTTTAACTTGTATGTGTGTGAACTTGAGCATATCATAACTAATCAATCTTTACACAAGATCTAAAATAAAATTAAACTAAACAAACTGAAGTCTTCTTGTAGAACTCATTCTCCAAGACGACTCGATCCAAACCCGATCCATAGAGCTTGACTCCATCTGAGTACTAGATGCAATCTTGACGTGCGAGCTCTTGAATCAAACACGTGTTAGCTCCAAAACTGGCTTTAAATCCTTTGTTAAAGCTAATCACCTTTAAAGATCTTGATCAATATCTGAAACTTATTAAACACAAGATCATTAGTAAACTAACCTTTATAAGTTAGTCATTATCAAAACTAAGGTGAAGGGCCTTTGGGCTAACAACACTCTCCTCACTTCTCTTCTCCTATAAATACAACACATTGCAGAACAGAAAATGACAAAGAAGAGAACTAAATTAAGGCTTTTTATTTTTACGATTAGGATTATTGTTTGTTAGTTGTTGATCATTTGTAATTTAATTTTTTGTTTTCTTTATTCTATTCTAGTTTAGTCCAGAAAAGTGAGAGAGAGAAAACTAGTGTGTAACTATAAACGAAGTGACAATCAAAGAGCATTCACCTTGCATTTCAACATCTCAATCTTATTTGGTATGTTTGTGTTCATTTATTTTTCCTTTTGTTTAGCTTGATTATGAGCAACTAAATGGTTTTTCTGAGCTTACTAATCTATCTCCATTACCCCCCTCCTGTTGATCGGTTTTTATGAAAAATAACCCAGTTGATTCATATAAATGCCTAAAGTTCAAGTCTTGTATTCGTGAGTGTTCTTGAAGACACATGAGAATGGGTGTTGGTTTTTAAAATTTTCATTTGGAAAACAACCTCTTTAACTTATTTTTATTCCAGACTTGCTTACTTGCTTGATGGTTTAACATTCAACTTTAAAAACTATTTCAAAACAAAGTTAAAACTTTCCAAAGATCCATCTCATTTGCTTTGCTTAAACACTTACTGAACTTCAGGTTTGAACTTTTGCCTATAGCCACATTGAGGCACTTCACTTTCAAGAGAAGAGTATATAGTTGAGTATAAGATTAATGAGCCTGGATCTTTTCTCTTTCTAAACACAAACTCAATTTTACTTCACTCGAGTTTTCTTCGAATTCATATTTCCAAAATCTTTCCTTATTTTTAATTTTTCTTTAAACAAACTCTTAACCAACCATATTCTTCTCATTTTCTTCCTTTCTTTAAAAAAAAAATAGAAAGTTAATTTGTTTTCAAAGTGAACATATTGAAAAGCTTGCATCGCATCTCTCCTCGTGGACATGACCCGTTAGCCCTAGGCTATATAGTATTTTTTTAATCTAATCACCACATGATTTTCACTTTCATTTCTTTACTTTTAATTGGCATTTGGAATTGCTCGGTGCGAATTGAACAAATTTTTGGTGCCATTGTAGGGGAGGGAACATTTTTATTTTGTGATTTAACAAAGTTTGTTTTTTGTTTCAGGGTTCAGGAAAATACAAGGAAAAGTTATTCATTCAGAGGAAACATTGATGCTTTGTGCCTCTACACTATAAAGTAGAACACAAGAGCTCTTCTAATTGGCATGTTTTCTCTGGGATTGCCGCAGAAATGTGGCAATATTTTGGGACTACTAACAATTTTTTTTGCACGACATATTGCATTACAAAATAAGTCTTCTTTGTGTTGGTTTTTCTGTTTGATTATCTTTAAACACTGTTTTCTAAATACAATAGTAACTGATTGTTGAATTGTTAAAAAAATGGTTAGACTTTCATTCTAAGTATCTGTCTAATTATTTTTTGTTTCAATTACTTTTGAAGTGCGCTAGAGACAAGGTACGTTTGCATAACATCTAGCTTAGAAAATATTCTTGAGTGATCTCATTGCTTTCGAATGTTACTTTTTGTTATCTTCTTGCATACTTGTACTAAAACATCTTAAGGGGAAAATCCAAAACAAGATAAAGTGAGGGAGTCATTACCCTTTTTTATCCCAGAAACTATCTCCAACGCACTTACAACCAAGCCTAAGCTAAAATTAAATAGACATTGGCCGTACGAACATCTCGAACTCACTAGGAGATTGATCTCGGGGGAAGTTGTTAGAGTCAGACTCTAGTCAAATCGGCATCGAGGGTTGGGGGTTAAGAGGCTAGATCCTTGAAAATGAGTGGTTTGGTATAATTAGCCCTGTTGCTTTGCACAAATACCCCCACTGCATTTTCCCCTATATTGATGATTTACTTGTGGTCAGTATGCTACAATATACTCCTTCTGGGCATCAACTAGTTAGGAGTCATCTAGATCTAAGTTTACCTTAGAATAGGCTTGGTTTATTTTTATTTTGACTGATTGATGAACTTGTTTGTGGTATTGATTGTGCATGTCAGCTTGGTCGATAAATCCAAATACATCTAGGTTAATCAGAAGCAGTTCATCTCCAAAACCAGACTTGGTTGTGGACCATACAATATCTTTACAGGATAGATTCTATCCCATTAGAACATCCCTTTCATCTTGCATTTAGCCCCCAGGCCTAATTGCAACGATTTTGAAATCAAGCTACAATTCATCAACACTCTCCCCAAGTTTCATGATCTAGAGTCCAAGGATGCGTACTTCTTCATAACAGAATTTGAGAAAGTATGCTTTATGATGAGAATACCCAGTTAGAAGATGACGTTGTTAGGTTATGTGATGATTTTATCAAGGTTTTCTTAAAAAAATTCTATTATATTCACAAGATCGGCCTTATTAGGAAGAACATAATGCAGTTCAAGAAAGAACTTAGTGAACCATTTTGGAAAACTCTTTACCTAATGCCCTCATCACAATATAGAAAGTGGTGACAAAGCCAAATTCTCTATAATGATTTAGATTACCAAAGTAAGACTCTCTTAGAAACCATGTGCCTTGACGAATTTTTGCAAAGGATGAAAATCAAGAGTAGGAACTATTTGAGGATCTAGCTGAGAAAAACACCAAATGCGAGCCTACTATAGAAAGGTCTAGGAATATAAACTCTATCTCTTCAAAAAGAGGTCTGCATTGCATTGAATCATCCATAACTGCTGAGGATAAGATTGCTAGCCTAATGAGAAGACTGGAAGCTCTAGAAATAAAAATGTCAGCTCTAATAAACCAAGTCAGCCCAAAACAAATTCCAACTCTGGGCTGCACATAATGTCAAGCCATAAATTATGTTTTGAAGAGTGGCCCATTTTTCATGCTCAGTAAATGTTTCCTGAGCATATGAATGTGACCTACTCAAGGCCCCAGAAAAATCTCTACTCTCAAACATAAAATCCCGGCTAGAGAAATCACCTGAATTTCTCATGGAGCCAAAATCACCATGATCATCCTAGATTCAATTTTTTTTAACAATTTCAAACTCCAAACTATCAACAAAATTTCCCCAACCAAGTACCACATTCTTCATTCCAAATTCTCCAGCTGAAAATAAATTGACTGATTTGGAGAAGAATATGGAAACTTTCATTAAGTCTCAAGCATCCTTCATGCAAAATATGGGACAACTGTTAAGTAACCACACTCAAGCCATATCTAGGCTAGATATTCAGATAAGTTAGCTAGCGAGTTCACTAAGTCAAAGGCCCAAAAGAACTTTGCCTAGTCAGTTATTGACAAACCCTAAAAACTTTAGTCAAGCCCATTTGGTTCAAGATGAACAGTTGAATCAGTATAATGTGGTTCATACACTGAGGTTAGAGAAACAATTTGATAACCAAGTATTGATGCCATCCACTCCTATTCAGTACAATCAAACATAAGCATCCACTTCTTCTACCTCTGGTTCCTCTAATTCTAATGAGTCTGAAAAAGACAAGTCAGCTGGTCAGATACACAAGCCTGTAGTTCCATTCCAAAATAGGCTTAAGAATAGCAATAAACAAAATGCACACATTGAGAAAATAATTGAGTTGTTTAATCAAGTGAAGATAAATGTGCTCTTCTTGATGTAATCCAACAGGTCCCTTCTTATGTCAAATTCATTAAGGACAGGTACACCAAGAAGATCAAAATGAATGTGCAAGAAAGTTTTTCCAGCCACTAACATTATTGAGCTACTGTCTGGCTCAATCTCGATGAAATACAAGATCCATGTTTTTCTACCATTACTTATACTATAGGACAGGCTAAAATCAGTCGTGCACTCCTTGATTTTGGAGCAAGTATCAATTTGCTCTCCTTTTCAGTATACCAGCAATTTAGATTGGGCGAGCTTAGTCTGACCTAAGTCACCATCCAATTAGCTGACTGATCAGTGAAAGTTCTCACGAAAAAATTACAGATGTTTTCATCCGGGTCTGGAATTTTATCTACTCTATAGATTTCATTATTCTTGAGACCCAACCTATGTTCAATCCTAGGTCTCAAACTCCAGTAATCCTAGGGCATCTGTTTCTTGCTACAGCCAATGTAATCATCAATTGTAGGAACAGATTTATGAGATTAACCTTCGGAGACATGACTAAAAAAGTCAATGTCTTTAACCTGAAAAACAACCCCGTGATATAGAAGATAAAATGTTTATAGTGAACCTCATTGAGAACATTATGAGTGAGCACAGTGAGGAATTAGAGTCAGAAGCTGAGTGTGAGTTTGAATTGGAATCTAAAAATTTAAATCTTGATCAGATTGTCCATTCTGCTGTGAATTGGGCATCAAGCCTGATTTCACCAAGTCCGGAGCCAATAAACTTTACTCATCCTTCCATTAAGTCTTTCCCTTCTATAGAATTGAAAGCCTTGCCTAAGCATCCCAAGTACGTCTACTTAGACAGACAAGAGGCTCTTTCAGTCATCATCACGTCCAATCTGACTGCAGGGCAAGAAGAAAGCCTTGTATCGGTTCTTAGAAAGTATAGGGAAACCATTGGTTGGACCATAACCGACATCAAGGGGTTGTGTCATGCCCCACTTCTCAAATACACATAATTGGGTACGTGATGAGAGCCAGTGACGTATTTTCAAAATAAAAATGCTGAGCCTCAATATATTAAATCAAATCATAAGGTTCACAATTTATTCCAGCATTCAAAGTAAGTACAATAATGTCTTTAAAAGTTTACTTAATATAAGCATAACTGAAATAGAACCAAATTACTAAGAAGTTCTCACAAGATGAACTGATGATGGCCTCCTGGAATTCTGCGACGTGCTCGTAGTACTCCTGGTCCTGCAGTATCTCTAGTTTTGGATCTGAGAAAGCAAACTCAGGGTCATCAATAAGCGACTTAATGAGTGGTAAAATAAAAGAGGATAAAAGAAACATGTAAAATAGTAACCACATGCACTGTTTAACTATAGTATTTTACAACCAGGTCATGTGTATTTCATATGTTCACTATTTCTTAAACATGTCCAATTAAACATAGTATTGGTTGTTTGAAGTTAACGGTTGAGACATTGTCTATGTTTTAGGTGGGTCCTGTACATACCCGGGACCACGGCCCAGACTCGTAGAACTGAACCAGGCCCTACCACAAGGTAGTCATATAATATGTATAACAAGTGAGGCAACATGTATAATATGTATAACAGGAACAAGAACTGGAACATGATGGGGTGTCAATCACCCCCGGGAGCCCTGAAGTAGAACCCTTTTTCAGTTGCACAACCTTGTCTTAGGTCCACCCAAAATATAGATGTTGTCTCACCTTTTAACTTTCCCATTTTCAGTTGTAAATTGTCTAATATTCCATGTCACATAAGTTACTGGGATAACATAATGTCGATAACAGGTAGTAGAGCAATGTCCATAGAATAATGATGTATCAGTGTAATGTCACAACATTATCCCAGTAAGTTTTAGTGGCATAGTCTGAATTAATATTATGTAGTGATCATGTAGACATATTACTAAGGATAAGCAAACTTCATTACATGTAGGAATACATGAATATATTATAGGAAGTACATGAAATTAAATTATAAAAAACTATAAAATTTCTAAATATTAGAAAGCTAACTCAATCATTTAAATCATCTTTATAGAATAATTAAATAACTAAATAAAATCATTAATCACAAAAATTCTTGTTTAACTGAAGGAGAAAAAAATACTCACCTGAGCTTGATTACAAGTCCAAAGCACTGAAATCCTAAGATCTCGATAAATCTACATAATTTCATTCCAATAGAAACTGTTTAGATTTTTTTAAAAAGGATGTTCTACTTGGGAGTTATAAAGGGTTTTAATCTTGATTAATTGGTTTGAGATTGAGAATATGGTCCTTTGGATTAAATGAAATTAATAGGTTTAAATTAAACCAAATTTTAATTTTTTTGTTGGAATTTTAAAAGCTTTATAACATTAAAATCCCTTAACGGGTCTGAATCTGCCATTACTAAAAATGACTTTAAAATGAGTGATTAGATTAATTTATGTTGTTATTCACTTAAAAAATTTATTATAGATTGTAAAAGTATTGTAGTCCGTTGTTTATAATTTTCTCAAATTTTTGATGTTTTTAGCTAATTGTTTTAATTGTTTTCCTACAGGTTAATGGGTCTGGATTTCTCAGTTAGGTCGGGTCTGGCATTCTAACTTTTTGAAGATAGCCTCACGATGGATCATAGGCAAACAAGACACTTGTGCATTGAACTAATCACGTGAAAATCGAGTGAGAGTTCATCCTATAACTTAGCCTTACACGGCAAAAACTCGGACATTCCCATATCAAGATCCGTTAGAAGGCGAGAATAAGGGAAGACTCGAGTGCACTATCGGTATTGGCAAAGTTTAAAAGGAAAAGAGTCTAACAAGTAAAACACAACTCATAGATCATCAAAACGAATTAAGTATGAAATATAAGAAAATAGATACTTGTAGATAAATTAGAATTAGAACCCTCGTCTTAAGATGTCATAGCTCTCATTTGCACAAGGCTTTGTTTGGCACTATTGACTCATACGGGTTATCAAACAAGTGTTAGAAATTAGTGGGTTAGTAGTTAGTTAGCCATGCTATGAAAAAAGTTAGTTAGCCATCAAAAAGAAGCAACAAAGTAAAAGGGGTAAAAGGGAAGGGGGAGTTACACTACAACAAAGTAAAAGAAGTAAAGAAGAAAGAAGAAGTTACACTACAAGAAGGAAATAAAAGTAAATGCAAAGACAAGTAAATGAAAGAAGGAAGAGAAGTAGTACTTGTATTATCTTGTCACCCTTCAAATACAACACTTTACACACTCTCTCTCTTTCTCTTAATGGCTAAGACCTAAAACTAGAAGAAGAACTACAACAACAACAAACTAAAGACAAGACTACAACTTTTGCCTAAACTCCAATCTGCTTGCATTCGGGACCCCAGGGGGGCTATTTATAGACTCCAGGAGAAAGGGGGCCACGTGTACTGCACGTGGCCCAAAAACTGGGCGCGCGCACGCCAACTTTGCCGCGGAATCGCGGCAAATGCCGCGATTCCGCGGCAAAGTCAGGGCGGCGCGCGCCCATTTTTGGGTAGCGTGTCGCCCATACTGTCCTCTGGTCGTCTGGGTTCCGGGATTTGCGATTTGACCCCCTGTACTGACCAGATCTTCACTCTAAAGTCAATGGCTAGTTGGTAGGCTTTAATCACCAATTAAATGGTGATTTTGGTCTTCTTCTTCCTTTGCACACCATGGACCTAGAGTCAAGCAAGCAAGGTATTATTAGCAGAATTTTTTATCAAATAAATATGAGAATGTGATGAAAATTATGCAAAATTAGAGACTAATCACACCCCCACACTTATCTTTTTGCTCGTCCCGAGCAAAACAAAAATGAGACGATTATTATACCACTTTCGCAGGTAACGCGATTGCACTGAGCATGTGCAACAAGCCTTTAAACCTCTAGGTTTCCCCTAGAGGAGGAGTGTTGTCTCCTGAGGGTTTTCAGCGGATTGCACCCACAAAATCCAATAAGGAAAAGAAATTAGTTGTTAGAAATTTATATGTACATATATATACATGAAAAAGAACTTTCAATTATCTAAGTAAAAATGACCGAATGATGTAAGAATTAGGTTTAACCCTCGTAAGTCCTCTTATATTTTAGCCTTCATAAAAGAAGAAATTATGGTTTTTCTTTAAATTTAGAAAGGATCTTGTACTTCTAACTCATTCTTTTATTTTGCTTTAGATAGATATGCATACCGTGGCAGTGTGATGTGCTTGGGATTTTTCAACATAACTTTGAATATTATTTTATTAATATTTACTTATTATTCCTGGTTCCATTAGGCTTTCTACTTCACTCATGTAGCACACATCGAACCGATGACTCCCAAACCAGATGGTCTTAGGGCACCAGGTGGAAAAACACCCTTCAGGTTAAATATGCGAGTGGAGTAGGCCACGAAATCAAGATTTATTATAATTTTTTTTTTGGCGTGAGTAATTATGCTTCTTGAGGCACAATTATCCAGCTTTTTCTTTTTCTTTCTCTTTTTTTTTTTGGCATGAATAATCATGCTTCTTGAGGCACAATTATCTAGCTCTTTTTTTTTTTTTTTCAAGAGTTGTGTCTCTAAATCCCAAGCATGTGTGTGTGAATTATGCATATTCTACTAAGGCTAAATAAAAGATATAAGTTATTTTCCTTATCCCTCCTATCTTTTTAGTCAAACCATTCTTTTTTTTTACTTAGGCAAAAATAAAGATTTATTACTAAGGTTCCCGTAATTCCTACAGTCTTTTGGTATTTTTATAAAGAGTATGAAATTTCTTTCAATCTGTATTTTTTTTTTATAAATATTTTTTTTGAAAGAAGTAAAAGAAAAAGGAAAACTGTTAGCACCCCCCCCACCCTATCTAATGCATTGTCCTCAATGAATGTAGATGAAAAAGCAAATACAATAAATAGGGGGAAGGAATGATATTACCGTCTTTGTGGACTCGGTTTGGCCAAGTACGAAGAGGCTAAAGAAATGGCAAAAAGAATGTACACAGGGTAAGCATATAAACATTTTTTTTTAAATAGTGTTGTGTGGTTAGGTGTATGATGGGACAAAAAGAGTCAGCACACTATCGTCTGGGATCATCGGCTCTGTGGTCAAGAAGGGCTTCAGTCTTTGCCCATTCACTTTGAACTCCGTGTTATTTTTAGGGTCGGCAATAAGCACAGCACCGTGTGGGAAAACAGTGCGCACAATGAACGGTCCCGACCAACGAGTTTTTAGCTTTCCCGCGAAAATATGAAGCCTAGAGTTGTATAGCAGAACCCTATCTCCCGGTGCAAAGGTTTTCGGGTTATGATTTGGTCATGAAAAAGTTTTGTTCTGCTCTTGGTGATTCGTGCATTCTCATAAGCTTCATTCCGTATCTCTTCTAATTCAGAAATCGCAGTTTCCTATGATCACCGGCCTTGGTCAGGTCAAAGTTGAGTTGCTTAATTGCCCAGAGGGCCCGGTGTTCTAATTCTACTGGCAGATGACAGGCTTTTCCAAACACAAGTCTGTAAGGAGACATCCCCAGAACTGTCTTAAATGCGGTGCGGTAAGCCCATAATGCATCATTGAGCTTAACCGACAAATCCTTTCTGTTCTGACCAACAGTCTTTTCCAGAATGAGCTTGATCTGTCGGTTTGTGACTTCGACCTGCCCATTGTCTGGGGATGATACGGGGTTGATAACTTGTGATTGATGGAATATTTTCGCATTAGAGCTTCAAAAACTCTATTGCAAAAATGTGATCCGTTATCACTAATTATCGCTCTCGGGGTGCCAAACCGGGAGAAGATATTTTCTTTGAGAAATTTGACAACCACTTTGTTGTCATTCGTCTTGGTTGGCACGACTTCTACCCACTTAGAGACATAATCTACAGCAACCAAAATGAATTGGTTGCCGAAGGAGTTGGGGAATGGCCCCATGAAATCGATACCCCAACATCAAAAATTTCAACCTCAAGGATCGGGTTTAGGGGCATCATGTCTCTTCTAGAAATTTTCCCGATTTTCTGACAATTTGCACATGACTTGCAAAAATGATATGAATCCATAAACAAAGTGGGCCAGTAGAACCCACTTTGTAGAACCTTCTCTGCAGTCTTGCGGGGACCAAAGTGTCCTCCGCATGCAAGGTCATGGCAAAAGCTGAGCACATCCTCTGTTCCTCTCAGGTATGCATCGTCTAATTATTTGGTCTGGACAATACTTAAAAAGATACGGTTCTTCCCAGAAGAAATATCGTACTGGGCAAAGAAGCG
Source organism: Agave tequilana (assembly GCA_038442645.1). Classification (NCBI taxonomy): domain Eukaryota; kingdom Viridiplantae; phylum Streptophyta; class Magnoliopsida; order Asparagales; family Asparagaceae; genus Agave; species Agave tequilana. The sequence continues at coordinate 118,865 of JAVJIF010015119.1, forward strand.
GTATTGGTCTTGCTTTGTCCAGTCAGCGGGTAATTGTCCTGTGGCCAGGTAATAACGATGTCAGCATACCGGGTTCCTTAAGAATGACTAGGATGTGCTCATCAGGGAAA